>BSBK01008055.1:137500-152500 GCA_027943335.1 Chamaecyparis obtusa | reverse complement strand
ACTTACAAAGCAACATAATGTTGCACTTCTTTGGCACGATTTCATACATGCCCAGTTTGACAATGGGCTTGACTATGATCAAGTTATGAACCTATACATAATAAAACATGACATATGTAATCTTTTTGTGGATCCCAAAACCGGTTTAAAAGTGGACCCTAAAAAACCCAAGTTGTCAATTAAATGGTGGACAAATGATGCAATACATGACAACTTTTGGGACCGCTGGTTGATAGTTTTTGATAAACCACCTCACAACAATTTGGATGTCCCATTTTATTTTATTAAAAAATTGTATGCTAAATTTTTGCTCAATCACAAGGTAAATTATTGGAGTATGAGACCGAGCCAGGGTGTAGGCTTAGGCACTCCTCAAGATAGGCTATGGGCACACCAAGTGAAATCCCACACATATGTCCCCCCTCCCAAGATTTAACCACCTCATACAGTGCAACATCCTGATATTATTGTTGAGGCCGGCTCACAGACTATTCAAGCCATTCACACCTTGAGTGATCTGTTGGTTACGTAGAGCATGACATTGTTGCCTCCTCATCCTGATGCTTCTGGCCCTTCCACATCCTCTACGAGCTCACATGTTTGTGTGCCCCACACTTGCATTATGTGAAATAATATGTACTTAGTTCCCCTGAATGATAGTGATGCATTTAACTACATCTTCGAGGTGGATGATACTACACATCACACTATGTTGGCAATGGGCCAGTGTCCCTCGCAAGGTTCACGACATGGCTTAGTAACGCAAACCAGGGTAGGTAGGATCCAATTAAGGACAATCCAGCCTTGCAGCTTTAGAATTACACAGCAGATTAACAACACAACAAGATATTTCAACTTAAATTTTCATTAACATGCCCGACTGTAAGGCCTTCTGGGTTAGGGCCAATTACAATCAGAAACAAGTTCTTCAAGATCCACACAAATCCAATACAATCTCAGCTAGTTCAACTCTGAAAATAATCAACATCTGATGGAAACCCTAAGGCAGATCTAAACTTGAGCTTGCAAGCCTCCAAGTAATCTCCTTGTCTCCAAGTGTGCAAACTACTAGCTCTGTGACTACAAACTATCAGATAACAATTTGATTAGAAATATCATGCAAGATCTTTTCCACAACTTCACCAACTCCAATTTCAGCACATCCAACTGATGTCCTTCCTACTGATCCTGATGATGATCCTGCAGATGTTGTCTCTCCCTAAACAACTACCGAAACACCTCTTTAAATACTAATCATCAGCCACAAGTCAGCTAGATGAAATCATTAACTCCTCCTAACAATTATTAAATGTAATATAAGTGAACTTATAGATCACCTTACAAACATTTAATACAACATGTCAGCCTGTAACAACAACTACCAACAATAAATGCACCAAGTCAGCTCCACAAATCACACATAACTCCAGTCAATAAACCAAAACTACTGAGCAATAGTGAAATAACCGAGCATGCCAGGCATCACTAAACACTAATGTCGACCGAGCATCGTGGGCATCGCCGAGTAACACTTTCACCGAGCACCAGAGACTACCAATTTCTTTCAGTGACCGAGCTTCCTTCAATAACCGAGACCGTCGGTTAAGGCTGCAACTGAGTACCAAAGAACCAAAATGACACACCACCATGCAGATTCACTGAGTATCCTAGAATGCCCCTGCATCAGACACCCCAGGTTCGAATTTACATTCATATGTGAGAAGAACATCTTCTGGGATTCAGCACATAAACCCCGAATTGGTTCTTCACATACAAGTCCTCCACCTTCTCAGTTTTCATACTCTTCCACTTCAGCTTTCTTTGTCTCTTCAAGTCTTTTCTTGACAACATATAGACCTATTATCCATATTGATCATTCATTTTCTCTGGATCCACCAACTCAACTCGGCTACCAATACTTAGGATTCTCCTACAGAGCGTTGTATCCAGTAAAGGCATCAAAGAAAACTTCATGTCATCCTTCTCAACAGTAAAAAAAAATTTGACACTGTCATACATAGCTTTGTAATCATATTGCCAAGGTCTACCGAGCAATATATGACAACTATTCATATCCATAATGTCACATAGCACAAGATCCTTATACTAGCCAATCTGAACATCAGTGAAGCATTGTTCTCTTACTTCCAAAGCATCATCATCTTGTAACCAACCAATCCTATAAGGACGTGGATGTTTCATTCTATTCAAACCAAGTTTTTGAACCATGTCCTCAGCAACAAGATTATCAATACTACCACTATCAACAATAACATCATAGAGTTTACCTCCAGACTTGCATCGAGTCCTGAACAAGTTACTCCTCTAACAAGGTTCATTTTTTGTACCGAGCAATGTTTGCCAAAGCAGCAAATTCTCTGATTCAGGTTCATTCTGAATGTTCTCATTCACCACAACAATTTGCTGGTCAACCTTCTTCTGTGTACACTCAAAATAACGGTGTCCTTCCTCTCCACAGTTATAGCAAGTGCCTTTAAAGATAACTCTACCTATATTCCTCTTTGGTTCCATAGGTTTTGGTTCATCTTCTGCATCAGTCGGTTTATCCTTCACCGAGTGATCAATCTTCTCCTTCCCTTGGGAGTTACCATGTTGTTTCCTCTTCAACTTATCTTTTGCCTTCAAAGCATACTGATAAGATCTTCAATAGAATAAATCTTCAGCATACCAAGCTCATCCTGAATATTGAATCTCAGACCATTCACATACTGAGCTACCTTTTCCTTACCAAGTTCTCTGTGTCCAGACTGAATAGTAAGTTTTTAGAACTCCTCGGTATAAACTTCAACAACCAAATCTTTCTGTTTCATATTCTGCAACTTCTTAAACAAGTCAAGCTCATAGTCAACTGGTATGAACTTAGCTTTCAACTTAGTCATGCCATCAACCTCCATCCATTGATCTTCATTTCACCTTCATCTTCTCTATCTCTTTGTAGTTCTTTCCACCAAAGAGCAGCATGTCCTTTCAACTTAGTCTGTGCTAATCTCACCAGAAGAGGATCTTCAATTTCTTCCAGCTCAAAGAAATCTTCAAGCTCACCAATCCAATCCAATCAAGTTCTCGAGTTTCAAAGTACTAGAGAAAGTAGAAACTTCCATTTGGTAACTGTTATTTAACCAAGCTCTAGATCTATTCAACCGAGAAGTTCTATCTTTGCCAAATCTGTCTCTCTGGTCATCACCACTAGATCTAGCAACTTCAAAGTCTTCAATAGCTTCCTCATAACCATCTTCAGTACCAACATTCTAAGGTACACCAGCAACAACTCTCATGATCTCGACGACCATGTCATTTTTCATCAACTCTATCTTAGATCTGACATCCGGTCTAACTTTCTCAAAAATCTTTGATTCCATAACATCACAAAGATCTGCAATAGCTCTAGGGTCCAATCTTCTTGGAGGCATCCTTAAAGATAAGAGAAACCCTCTGCAACAAACCCTACACTGACCACCTTGTGACAATCTCTAAGTTTCCTGCAAGTCAGATCGCAACCTGCAAATTTGCACAAACAACTAGGGCAAGATTCCACAAGTTTAGTGTCACGGATCTGTAACTCAGATCATGCGATCTCTTCACCAACAAGATCAACTTTGCAAGATCGGCCTTGCTAGGTCAACCTTCACTCCATAAGATCAACTCTGCTTTGATACCACCTGATGCAGACCAAGGCAGGGAGGATCTAATTAAGGACAATCCAGCCTTGTAGCTTCAAAATTGCATAGTGGAATAACAACACAACAAGATATTTCAACTTAAATTTTCATTAACATGCCCAATTGTAAGGCCTTTCGGTTAGGGCCAATTACAATCAGAAACAAGTTCTTCAAGATCCACACAGATCCAATACAATCTCAGCTAGTTGAGCTCTGAAAACAATCAGCAGTTGATGGAAACCCTAAGGTAGATCTAAACTTGATCTCACAAGCCTCCAAGAAATCTCCTTGTTTCCAAGGGTGCAAACCACTAGCTCTGCGACTACAAACTATCAGATAACAATCTGATCAACAAGATCATGCAAGATCTTTCCACAACTTCACCAACTCCAGTTTCAGCACATCCAACTGATGTCCTTCCTATTGATCCTGATGATGATCCCGCGGATGCTATCTCTCCCTAAACAACTACCCAAACACCTCTTTAAATACTAATCATTAGCCACAAGTCAGCTAGATAAAACCATTAACTCCTCCTAACAATTATTAAATGAAATATAAGTCAGCTTATGGATCGCCTTACAAACATTTAATACAGCATGTCAGCCTATAACAACAACTCCCAACAATAAATGCACCAAGTGAGCTCCACAAATCACACAGAACTCCGGTCGGTAAACTAGAACTACCGAGCAATAGTGAAATAACTGAGCATGCCAGGCATCATCGAACACCAATGTCGAGTGAGCACCGCAAGCATCACTGAGTAACACTTTCACCGAGCACCAGAGACTATCGAGTTCTTTTAGTGACTAAGCTTCCTTTAATAACCGAGACTATTGGTTAAGGCTCCAACCGAGTACCAAAGAACCAAAATGACACACCACCATGCAGATTCACCGAGTATCCTTGAATGCCCCTGCATCACTTAATCGCCTCCTATGTCTTCTATAGTCTAGTGGTTGTATCAGACTTTAAAAGGTCGATCTTTTGGTGCAACAGTAACCACTACTTGTAACAAGTGGTATCAGAGCTTGGTCACAAGTTTGAATCCATGCAGGCCACAGTGAGTGACACTGGGAGGGGGATTGTTGGTAGTGGGCCAGCGCCCCTCGCAGGGTTCACAACATGGCTTAACTGCTTCATGTGTCTTCTATAAGTCTAGTGGTTGTATCAAACATTAACAAGTTGATCTTTTGGTGCAACGGCAACCACTACTTGTAACACACTATAGGCACTGAAGCACCTCATGAAGATGTGCATCAAGGGCATAGAGAGCCATGGACTCCTACTGTTACAGTAAGGGTAAACAGTTCACTTTTTACATTGAATTAATTTTAATGCTCATATTTTTAGTAGAATTTTCTTATAATGATTTCCCACTTATAATTTTTTGTGTTACATTTATGTTCAGTTGATGATAGAGGGGGAGATGGCATAGGTGGAGGGGTCCACGCTTTCGGCCATATCATTTGGCCTTGACACTTCCATGGTACATATGTTTTAATGTACTCATCAATTTCGTTAAATTATTATAATCGTATATGTACATGTGTTTTCTAATTTTTACGATCATCTTATTACATACTGATGCAGGTGTCACCAGTTTCCACTAGGGGGCAATGTGAGGGGGTTCAGACATCAGCCATTGACAAGGGGAAGGTAATTAAGTAATTTAGTTTGTTTATGCATACATGTATACTTGTCAGTTGTGCGTACTCATTTTTAATTTACATGGTTTATTTGATAGAGTGGTGTTTGATGATGTCATGAGACCCTTTCGCACGATAGAGTCATAGACATCTCAATTCGCAGTGATAGCCCCACAATACATATATTTCTAAAGTTATTTGTGTGTATTTTACTATCAAGTATATATAATATGATCAAGTCGTGATTGTATGAAGTATCTGTTTGACTTTTGTAGGTCACCCCTAGTTTGAGGGAGGTAGAATGCCAAGGGTTTGTATCGTTGATGACTCAGCTGACATTTCTTGAAGAAAGTTCAACACAGTTAAGTTTTAATGGTAATTCAGTTATTTTGTAAACATATATTTACTACCAAGGATTTAACATTAAATAGTATAACTCGTAGATCAATCTCATGTTCGCAAACATATACAGGTCGAAGTCGACATTGGTGGCATTGTTCCTTCACTACCAAGGACATATATTAGGTCTCCTATTTGTGTGAGGAGATAGAAAGGTGAGGTATATGAGAGTTCAATTTTAGTTTAAATTGTATTTATTATTGTTGACTATGATTTTGAATTTTGAATTTTTATTTGTAGAAACCATATAAATTAAGTAATCTAACTTGGGGTTTCACTTTTGTGTTTGAATGTAGGATCCATCAAAGCCAAAGAGTACTTCAAAGAGGCTGCATTTTGATGATCCACCAGTAGAATAGGATTTCCTAGAAACATTTGTAGTTGAACTTCTTATTTTGAAATGTCATATGACACATTTTGAGATGGCATATGCCACATTGTATCTAGATATGTATGACACATTTTGAGATGGCGTATGCCACATTGTAATTACACATTAAATTTATATAATCTATAATTTATATTTATATTATATTAAAATATGTCTTCAATCAACCACCAGAAATATGGGGCGACAAGGATGCAATGTTACTTCACATTTAAGATGAACCACCAAACATGTGGAATCACAAGAATACAATGTAAGATCTTCCACAAAACATGGTACGACCACGATGATGGAATGTTACTCCACATATGTGGTATGAGACTTCACACCATTCAATTTTGAAGTAGTTTACTAACCACATATTATGAACAATTAAATTTGAAAATGACTATTAAAAACTTTTATTTAAAAAAAGCAAAACATATCATAAAAATTTATGTAAATATATTCATTTAAGATATTTTTATTTTATTATTTTATTTTAATTTTTTGAAACTATAATCTATTAGTTTTACAATTTGTATGTTTTATTTTTACTTTTTCATAACAAATAGAAATCAAAATCTGATGCAAATATATAATTGTTGTCTTGGAAAGTGTTATAGGATAAATATGTTATACATATATACTAAAATACATTTTAGTCAAAAGCTATTTTTTAAAAAAAATTATTATTTTATATTATAAATTGAATTGGAGAGAAGTTATTGGTTTTACTTGCACAATAATGTATTGTTGATTCTATTAGACAAGTGATTTTGTTGTAATTCCTACCAACTATTTTTTAAAACTAGTACTTTAAGGCTTTAATAAAGTCTATTTAAAAGGAATATAGGTTATCTTTCAGAAATATATTTTTATTCTCTTCAACTTTCTACAAGTAGCTTATATTCTTTATAAATTTACTTAATTCAAAATAAAACTAATAGTAATTGTTAAAATTAATATGTATTTTAAATTTTATGTCTACAACAATTAAAAAATTAATTATTATTTAGAATTTTCTAAATTTAACAGTATTAATATTTTTATTACCAAAAATAACAAGGAAAAAAATTAATCCAAAAACCAATAAAAAGAAAAATTAATTAAAAAATAATAAATTAACTCTAACTATTTCTTTCAGTCACTGTATGTGTGCACCATGATTGCTACATCATATTAAATTCCTTATCCACTCCCCATACTTTCATTTATCTATTTTAATTATAAAAAATATACATATTAAGACCAATTTAGAACAAGTAGTCCAAACCATAAAAATTTATTATAAGTAATATAGTATTTACTTTATAATATAATATATTACTGATTTATTTAGATATTTTAAAATGATAGATATGAATGTTTCTAGATTTTGAAATAAAAACTTGATATTATTAATAATTATTAGGTGATCATTATGTAATATATATGTTCAAATTTTGTTTATTATATTTATATTTTATTTTTACTACAAATAAAAATTTCTATATAATTTATTATATATTATTATTGCTTTAAAAAAAATTAATTTAAAAATTTTAATATAAATTATTTATAAATAAAAAGTTTTTTTGACAATTAATATTTTTCATAGAAAGTAAAATAAAAGATATTAAAATGACCAAACCATCATTAAAAATCATAGGGGTGACTGTCAAATTCGAGGCCTGTCCAAACTCTTATAAATAGTTTTGACTTTTCCAAAATTTATCCTCCAAAATGTTTGGACTCCACTTACGAAACGCTGTACGGCATTACTTTACTAGTGTAACCCTCACAATTTGCAGGCTCTTCTTTTTCTTCAATCTTCACAAGTAACTAATACTGTTTGAACTGTTTAACTTATTTTGGCATACCTTATGTTGAAAGAGAATATGAGGACTAGATGTTTTGGTGGGTTATGCTTGATTTTTCTTTTCATGGCTTCCCTCTGTTTCGGAGTTACAGCCCTCACAAACAGCGATGATGGTCAGCTCTCTAAAATATTTCATCATTTTCTATCTGTTCTTCCCATGAAAAGAAAAAATTTTCATCATTTTCTATCTGTTCATTTTCTAACTGTTTTTTTTTAATATTTTTATACAGCTTCTGCCCTGAATCTGATGAGCTTGCTGTGGGAAAATACTGTGCCAACAAGCTGGAACAGTGGCACAGATCCCTGTGACTCTCACTGGGAAGGGGTGACCTGCACAAATGGCCGCATAACCTCACTGTAAGATCTTTTATTTGTTTTGGTGTTCTGTTTCAGTTTAAGAGGTTTCAGCTTAATGTTTGTATTCTTATATGAAATTATGCAATCAATTTTGTAAATGAAAAATCTTTCATAAAAAAGTATTTTCCCAAACATAAAATAATAAATGCAGAAGTCTATAAGATGAATTGAGTAGATATGGTCAAGAAAATGGATTGTTGAGCACCCAAACTGTTAAATATTTGTACAGGAAAGTTTTTTTTAAGGTTCAGGGTTGGAGTTGAGGGGTTAGAATTTTTTTTTTTAGATTTTATAAGTAGGGTTTTAGAAGGGGTTTGGTATATTTTGTAATAATGGTAAGCTTAAAATTTATGATTATATATTTAAATTAAAAATTATTAATAAGTAGGAGATATTTTCCACAGCAAGTTAAATTGTGATATTGCTATCAGAATTCAATTTGTGTAGTTTTTTTAGTCAAACTCATTGACCCATGTTTGATGAGTAGTGGTTCACATGAAAATTCTGTGAGTTTTACATTTAAATTAATAAGTTCAACATCCTGTAAATAAGATTGAATTGTAGATATAAAATTGTCAAGTTTGATATTTTTTAAATTTAATGGCGTAATTTTTTTTTTAATCAACATTTAGAATCAAATTTTATGATCCACCTACAGAATAAGATAACAAGAGATGAGAGAATTTTTTTATATCTAGTCATCTGAATCTTCTAATATTCTTATCTCTCCTCTCTTACTATCTTATCTCTGATAATAGATCATAAAATTCAATCTGAAATATTGATAAAAAAAATATCAAGCACCAATTTGAGAATTCTCCTTCACATCACTAAAAAGTTTCTATCACCCACAGGATAGTGATTGGGTGCAATTTCAATGGACAACTACCAAGTGAATTGGGGAAGCTGACTAATCTCAGTTTTTTGTAAGATTATACATCACTTTTTCCATATATGTCATTAAGTAATACCTTGGAACTCTAATCTTGCAAGCAGAGACATACAGTATGAAAGTTAACTAATATTATTTTTGTTTTTGTCAGGGCTTTGAATTCAAATAAGTTTACAGGCCCAATTCCTGCAACTTTGGGTAAGTTGACCAATCTAGAATGGCTTGATCTTGCAGATAATCAACTTACTGGGAGTCTTCCTGTCTCCAATTCTACTCAGTCTGGATTAGACAAACTTGTTAATGCACAACATTTGTAAGTAATAAGTTATAATATTAATTTTGACTGTTGGTATTAGGGAAAATCAAAGTTTTTCCATTTTATGGTGTCTGTTTTTTATCAATATTTTAGAGCATACGAGTCATGATCTATCATCAGAATAATGAACTAGAAAAGAAGTTGTACAGATGATGGATCATACAATATGATCTCAAACATTGACATAAAAAATACATACAATAGAATTCAAAAGCTTTCAATATTTATTAGCATTTTAAAAACTTAATATCTTTAATTATTAATTTAAATATAGATGGAAAAATATAAACAATCATATAATTAATTTCATACTTGTGGGTTTTGTAGCCATTTCAATCTAAACCATCTGTCAGGCACCATTCCTCCTAAACTCTTCAGTGAGAATATGAATCTGCTTCATGTGTGAGTGGAAAACATTGTTCCTCACATGTCATGTTCTATTTGACAGTTCTGTTTGATATAGATATCAACTGTGTTTAAATACTGTTTATTATCATCTACAGACTATTTGACAGTAATGAGTTTGAAGGAGAAATCCCCACTACTTTGGGACTTGTACATACTTTGACTGTCTTGTGAGTATTGATAATCTAACTCCATGATTTTTCTTGGTATGCCCTGTTTACGGTTTTCATGACTGCTTCACATACCAGAGATTCATGGATGCCCGTTTGATTTTGGTTTTGGGTGATATTGTTGGAAAACAGGAGGCTTGACAGAAACCAGATAACAGGTTCAATTCCCTCCAACATCAGCAACTTACTAAGCCTTGAAGAACTGTAAGAAAATTTTCCTTAAACTTTTCATGGATTGTGACTGAACTTTTATGTGGGTTATGTGGTTCAGAGCATCAAATAGCTAATTTGTAAAAGCTAAGATGGTTGTTAAATCAAAGCACGTAATTTTTAAGTATTTTTCTGGTTTTTTATTTGATTGATAATTTTTTTTATTTGGATGAAGGTTTAAATTTTATAGCGTAGTTTGTTTAATTTTAAAAGAGCAAGTCTATGAAGTACTTTTAAGTAAATTTTGATGGAGAGCAAGTTTACAAATCTCTTTCTTAAGTTGGAGAAATTTGAAATTAAATATTTTAAGTAAATTTTGATGGAGAGCAAGCTTACAAATCTCTTTCTAAAGTTTATTAAATTTGAAAATTTGAAATTAAATGTTTTAAGTAAATTTTGATGGAGAGTAGGCTTACAAATCTCTTTTCAAAGTTCATGAAATTTAAAATTAAATGTTTTTATTAAAGGAATATGAAATATTTGGTAAAAACTTTGAAATTTATGTAAAATACTGTTTTACAGATTGCTTTTAAAAATATTGAAAAATCTATTTAATTTTTTTTTACAATTGTATTTTTATAAAATCATTTTGTAATAAGTAAATATAAATTATAGTTCAATACTTACAAAATTATTCATATAAAAAAAAATATAAATTATGTTTTTTTATCAATCAAAGACTAGAGTTAAAATATATTATATTAAAATATAAGAGTTTGAAATAAACATAATCATTAACAAAGTATAAAAGCTTATATAAAAGTCTCTTGAGAAAGTCTACTCCATGAAAATCTTGAAAAAATAAGACTGTCAAATCTCAACAAAGAGCCATAGCTAAAACCTATACTAAACTTTAGATTCAAATTCAAAAACACTAAAAAACCATAAGCATTAGAGTTGAGAAGGAGAAACTTGTAGAATTTTGTAGTCAATCCTGGAGTATAAATAAATAGATCTAGCTAGGAAAGAAGAAAAACATCTTTGCAAGAAAACAAAAAATAAATAGAACTGAAAATAGAATTAGATCTCTTATATTCAATGATCATTACAATATATGCATGATTTATACATAGTTGAACCACCGTTTAAAACTACAAATTACGGTGAAAGATTGTAGCTAAGAACAACTATCTAAGTTAGAATTATTGCATGAATGCATTCATCTTTCGTTAATACAGATCAAACTTAATCGTCCTCAGTTATGTCTTATTGCATTTAAACAATCATGCATCGTTAAAACTAGAATAAAAAATAGAGTATTATGTGCAAATCACAGATCGGACTAGAGATAGCAAGATGGAGTTAATGAGTGAGGAATTAGCGCTAACACGTGCACTAACACTCCCCCATAATTCTAACTAAGGAGATTAAAAAAACTAAAGAAAGGAATGAGGAAAGAGGGAAAACCAAGTGGGAACAACCCCTCCCCCCCCCTCCTCCCCCCCCCCCGCCCACCTCTCTCAAAATATAGGCTAATAGAGAGGCAACTATATGAAATGTGAAAGAAACATCCTCTCATACACAAGAAAATTGTGGACATTTAT
This sequence comes from Chamaecyparis obtusa, assembly GCA_027943335.1. Lineage (NCBI taxonomy): Eukaryota > Viridiplantae > Streptophyta > Pinopsida > Cupressales > Cupressaceae > Chamaecyparis > Chamaecyparis obtusa. Next base: position 140,647 of record BSBK01008055.1, on the reverse strand, counting down.
CAAATAATAGCTTCCATACTAGTGTTGAATGAAGAGACTCCTCTATAACCAAAATGAAGACCAAGATCAATCTGCATGAGTGCCCCCAATGGCACTACTCAAATAATGAGAAGATGGAGAACAAAGGAAAAACATCTATCAATTGAATATACAAAAGACAATAATCTTCATAGGCTTCCCAAAACAATGAATATATGGAAATCAAAGGCAAAACATCTACTAGTCAAGGATGTAGATGACACATGAATCTGTATGAGTGAACCTAACAACACTACTCAACCATGCAAGAACAAATTGCTAGTTGAAAATACAGGTGCCAATTGTCTATAAAAATGATCAACTATGGAACCAATGAAGCATCAACATGAACAGTAGAAACCCTTCCATAATGTTGATAAGAGAGGCATGATAGGTTCACTAACATGGTGTCACTAAAGAGGAAATGAAAGCAAGGCCCATGCAGTAAGAGCATGAGCTTGGCCTGTATGTGATGAAGAAGACTAAGGGGCTAACATTTGATGTTGATGCATAGCCTTCTCCAAGGCATCTAGTATCATCTAATATCTATTGACTGCATGTCCCACCTTACCACAAAAACTACAAGGCTCACCCAACTTCTTATTTCTCTTGGATTGCTGATTAGATTCTGAATTATTCTTCTCACTTGTATGCAATACAAGAGCATGAGCTTTGAAACTTTTTAAAGTACCCATCTTTATGAGCTTATCTTGCTCATGTATCAGAGACTCAATGAAAGCATCAATGAGGGGGCTATCCTAAAGGTAAATTTTAGAAATTTAATGTTTCATTTTTTTTTGTGCTTACAAAAGGTTTAGTTTTGACTATTTTTGGATTAACAATACCAAGGATGGGTCAAACTCCCTTGCCAAGCTAAAATCTATTGCATCAATTTAGAACCTTTATCACAATTATAGAATAATTAAGGATCCTAATACTTTATTTGATTTCTTCAATTTTTTAAAAATATCTTGATCAAAGTAAAAAAATATTGATGTTAACCAGGTATATCTATGATTCATGAAAAAATAATCTCACCATGAGTGACCATAATAGCATGTAGGTCAAAACTTTCCCCTATAAATGTTATTTTTCTTTTCTTGACTACTGACACATTGTACTATTCATCATGTAATCTCTTCAAGGCAACCATTCCTAGAAATGAAAGAACATAATGCATTTGATATTTGTAAATAATATATGCCTTCATTCTTTAGCATCATATTTCATATCCTTACAATTAATTCTTGCTAGGACAACTTACATCGACCTCACTTGTGCCTACCACAATCCTGCCACCTTCTAAAGATGGTGTCTTGCTATTGGATAATAAGGGATCTTATAAGTCATTTTTGGTGCTATCTTTTTCCACGTGAGTGTGAGAATTATCCACTATACAAGGTAGCATTTAGTCTACTACCAAATTGGCCAAAGCATTCATAAGGCAATTAGAGACTCGATGAAGAACCAACAAAGTTTTAGAAAGTTGTTTAATTTCAAATTCAATAAAGCTCTTATTCTTATAAATTTTATAATAACTATCAAATTTAGAGAGCACCTATTCGATTTGTAATAATCACAAGTTTAAAAATATAAAATTATGATATACTTCATAAAGAAAATGGACAACACATATATATATTGAATTTTAAAATGATGTAAACTACTAAAATATGTATTTTTAGTGTATTTTAAATTTGATTTTTTTAAATTATTATTATTATTATAATGTATTTTAAAATGTGTATTTGCATGTGTTTTATTACTTCTAAATTTGACATTACATTTTTTAAATAATTATTAAAATGTGTGTATTGAAAATAAACTATTTCTACATGATGTCAAACATTTTGACTTAACTATTTACCTAAAATAGAAATCTTTTATCTAGATATCATAGTTTTTTCAAATTTTGTAAACAAATTTAAGTATTTTTAATTTATACAATAACAACTCATTTATTCTAGTTAGAAATACTTAAACTCACTTACATTGATAAGTTAGCTTAAAATGTGTCACAACTTTGTACTTTTTCTCATAAGGGAGGAGCAGATGCATTTTTGGCTCATTATTGGTGTTAGATGTAGTTGTTATGATCCTACTCTAATCAACCTCTCTTTTTGGTCCTTGATTATACAACCAACTCTTAATATGCGCTAGTTACCTCTTGGTGCTTTGTCAAAATCATGTTTGAACTAGCCTTAAAGAGTTGTGTTGCACTTTATTCCTTGCTTGGGATATGACACATGGGATTTAACCCTAACAAACTCTTTAATGGGGTACTTGATGGCCCAGGTTATACATCTCCATTATCTCATTCTAGGAAAGTAAAGAACTATTTTTTGAGTTTTCATTTTTGTTAACTATTTCCTCAATTGTACTCTCCAAATTCATTTTGAAGTCACCTAATGGCATTTATTTACCTTCAAAAATACATCCATTCTTTTCTTTCTAGAGCTTTTATAAGATCATTGAAGGGATTTTCATCCAAATGAACTAGAGAAGGTGATATTTTGCAAAGAACCAATCGCATAAATAATAAAGATGAGATGTGTTGAGGTAGGGGAAAACCCAATTTAGTTTTCTATGAATCCACTACTATCATGTGTCTACAAATTTGAAATTCAATACTATTTGGTTGGTAGATTCGCTCTTTTTTACACATTTAACACCTAAACTATCCCTTAGACCTAATTTTGGAGCCTTTTGATTGTGAGGATCCCTTTTATAAGGTGACACATGTCAATGCCTCAACTTTGGGAAAACATTTTTTTATGTTAACATGAGTGGCTTGTGCAACCCTCCATTTGGGTTCAACTTCTTTTAGCATATATTCTATTTGACATTATAGCTTTCTAACCTAGCTTTGCACATTTTTCTACATTCCTCTAAGCCATCTATGATAAAAAAAAATATTTCTTACTACTAAATCTTTCAATTTTGTTTTTCTCTTTTGGGATGCTCAGACCTTGCAACTCCTTCAGGAATGAAACTCCCTACTTCCCTCTCTTTCGCCATTCAAGAAGCAATCACACACTCTTCAACCTTAGTTTGATTCCAACATTTGCCTTCTTAGTCTATGTTGGGATCTCATTGAGAGGTATACCTACCAAGTCCAAGAGTCCTTTT
>BSBK01008055.1:0-132500 GCA_027943335.1 Chamaecyparis obtusa | reverse complement strand
GGGTTTCATTCTTATTCCTTTCTTTGACATGATATTAGAACTACTGAAGAATTGTTTAACTCACCAGCTCATCAGGGAACCAAGGAGGATTATTAGACCCAACATGCATAATGTATTTTCTCAACTGGTTTGATATTGAGCTTTTGTTTTAATTGTTGCAGCCTCATGGGGAGCCAGTAGCATGGATAGTGTGAACACCCCTAGACTGAAAGGCGCCAGATGGTTTTCTTTTGCTGAAATAAAGGAGGCTACAAACAATTTCTCTGAGAGTAATAGAATTGGCTCAGGAGGATATGGAAGGGTATGCAGATACCCAGTTGTAACACCTTTGGGGGATTTTGATGTTTGTTTTATTGAAGTTTGAAGTAGGTTTAAGCTATATGCATATGTTTTTAACTTTTTCCAGCATTTTTTGCAGGTATATAAGGCAATGTTACCAGAAGGTGAAATGGTGGCTGTCAAAAGGGCTCAGGAGGGGTCATTGCAGGGTGGAACCGAGTTCAAGAATGAGATTGAGCTCTTGTCCCGGGTTCACCATATAAACTTGGCGGGGCTGATTGGTTTTTGCACTGAGCAAGGAGAACAGATGCTGATATACGAGTATATGCCGAATGGAACTCTTAGAGAAAATCTCGTTGGTAAAATCTTATCCTCATTTTGTATAATTAGAAAAGAGGTGTTTCTCTTAAATAGTATGTGCAGTATGAAAACCACGTGCACAAATGAAATGCACATAAAGAGTCTTGCAATAGAGCATCTCAAGAGGCTGCAGCAGAACCTTAACACAACATGAGACCATCAACTGAACAGACATTCTTGCAGGAAAAAAAGTCTGTAAAAGAGCTCTCAAGCTTTGCCACAAGGGGATATTTGTATAAACCTATTACCCAGCAGTTTGAGGTAATTACCCAGCTATCCAGCCACTACAATGCACCAATGCATACGTTATAATGTATGGGGATAATTTATATGTTGGTATTTCTTAGGGACTGGATAGCAGCACCCCCCAACAACCCTTTCAAACATCCCTGATTAAAAAATATAGAAAAAGGTCAGCTCTTCATTTTCCCACCTCTAACTACGTTTTCAAGTTTCAACTTATTAACAATTAAGTGAAGTAGATGCCAGTGAGCTCTATCTTTCTTTGTAATAAACTGTCCTTTTCTGGATTGATTGTAACTAACTTAAGCTGAATTGACTGTCACATCCACATGCTCAAACTTGTAACTCAATCAAGTTTTCGAGAAGTGATACTCTGCATCACTCAATAGTCATTACACAGGGTAGCAAGCTTACCTTCTATACAAGTTGACATTTCTTGTGTGGCTGTGCTAGAATATCAGACCGTGGTTCTATAATGTTTTGACACAAGGATTAGAGCAACACTGTATACCATTTTAATCATTTTATATCTTGCTTTTATATTTTGAACAATGAATTTTTGTGGGTTGAAGCGGTTTTGTATTCTCTGTATTGCAGATTTGTTTCCAAGTCCAGATCATTAAATGAAAGTGATAAGATTTGTTTCCTAATCTAGATCATTATAAGACAGTGATGAATCAATTCTTTCAATGTCAGGTAAATCTACAATGGACTGGGCGAGAAGGCTACAAATAGCCCTGGATTCTGCTAAGGGACTGAACTACCTGCATGAGCTTGCCAATCCACCCATCATACACAGAGATGTAAAGTCCAATAACATATTGCTGGATGGGAATCTAAATGCCAAGGTTGCAGATTTTGGTCTGTCCAAGTTGGTTGCTGATGGGGGTGTAAATGCTGGTGACAAAAGCCAGGTCTCAACTCAAGTCAAAGGGACAATGGTATGTATGCCTTCAAATTATGAATTACCCATTAATCAGTCAGTAAAACATGGAAAGGAAAAAAGTTGCAGCAATTTCCTCAAATTACTAGGCTATTAACATCCACAAATGAGCAAAATAGATCAATGGAGCTATGAAAATACAAGTAGCTTAGAGAGAACAGGACAAGCACACAACTCTGTCTTGAAAATGGCTATTCACTCTTTAGAATGAATCAATGTATAAGTTATGGTATATGAGGGTACCTTATACATTACTGCATCTTAAAGGCTGGATAGCCATTTCCCTCTGTCTCTTAGGGGCCTGAGAACAAAAACAGAAAGAAAAAGTTCGTCTATACAATTGTAAAAAGCTGCCAAAATAGTATCAGTCATACTTGCCAATTCGAAGACTATCCCTGACATGGTGTTATTATATTTGGTGTAGGGTTATTTGGATCCGGAATACTACATGACCCAACAGCTCAGTAAGAAAAGCGATGTGTACAGTTTTGGTATTGTTTTGCTGGAGCTGATTACAGCACGCCTACCCATTGAAGGAGGGAAATACATTGTTGTACTAGTGAAGGATGCCTTGGAAAAAGGGGGTATAACATGCTTGCGAGAGGAGTTCTGGACCCTGTATTAAGACAAGAAAACCTTATAGGGTTTGGGGAGTTCTTAGGTTTGGCCTTGGGCTGCCTTAAGGATTCGGGCACCGAAAGACCCACCATGGGGGAAGTGGTGAAGGAACTGGAATTCATTATAGAAATGCAAGGCTCCTGTGATTCCATTGAAGACAGCACACAAAGTGGCCTTATTGGTGTTAAAGGGATTCGTAAGTTGTATGGTGAAGATCAGGAAGATGTTTCCATGGCTCTGCCTGTGCAAGGGAAAAGGGCACATAAAAGCTCGTTTGAATATAGTGGAGCTTATCAGGTGTCCGGCACCATACAGCCCAAGTAGCCTATGGTTTTTAGAGCTGCTGTAGATACAATGTATTTCTTTACTGTCTGTAAAGTTTGTATTGATTTTTCATAGTTTGAAGGTGCCCAATTTAAAACAATGGACGTTGTCCTGGACTGCGAATCCTGACAGTTGTGTAAGCTTGGAATTATCGGTTTTGTTCACCTTCTGACCGAATCCTAATTATGGTGAACGATTGAGATAATTTTTACTTTAAAATGTCTCCAATCACAGATGTGTAATGGGTACTTCAAGGAGTAGTTGAAGGTGAATTATTGATTGTTTTTGGTCTTCTTTATTTTTCTATAATTACACAATCTTGTCAAACTTGTTAACATGTGGTTTTCTTAATATCCTCACTTAAAAAAAAGTTCCTTTATAGTCATTTCATAAATAAATCCTTCCGGAATTAGATTTCAGGATAATGTCAATTTCATGTTTGTGTCCATCCAAAAAATTAGAATTGGAATTTCCAATTTCTAATTTTACCTACAAAATGGGCATTTTATCTTCCACTTGAAAAGGTGGAATTGGAATTTGACCACCAAATTCCACTTTTCAAATGCCAATTTTTAAAAGTCCGTCGGGTAAAATTTCATGTCCGCCATTTCGTAGAGCTGCGTAGAAATCGGAAGTGCTATCGTTTTGACAAAGATTTTATGTGTTAATATTTTGGGATAGAGATCTTCTGGTATATATTGAAGCTTTAGACAAATGCGGAAAATACATTTTCTCAATCATCTTCCAGGGGAACCAAACAAGTACAACACATATTTCACAAATCATTTTCAGGATATGTATCTTCCAGAATTGCAGCATCTTCTAGAATTGACTATATCTAGCATTTGGTATTCCAACACCCAAACGGACCCTTAAAGCTGACGATGAGAATGTCATATGTTCGTATCAAGGGATTATGAACAAATAAGGCATTGTAATGCTATGGAGCATGCATAATGTTCATTTATTAAAATTGTCAATTAAAATCATTCATGCTCAAGAATAACTCCCCAAATTAGAATATTCTTTAAGAAACCCACAAGGCCTCCCTAATTTAATGCATCTTGACAGTGCAATAAGTCATGTTGTTGGTTATGGAGAAAAATGGAAAGAATGCCATATGTTACATATTTATTTACGAAAGATAATGTTTTAATTAACTTTAATGGCTAAATAAGATAAATAATAATAATATATCTATAATTGTCATTGTCGTTTACTTTGATTGACCATCAAATTTTGATAATATCATTGTAAAATCTATTTCGAAGTAAAAAGAGTAATTCAGGTTATGACATACCTCCCCTCTAAAAGAATGCATTATTCAGATGTATTAAAAAGAGTTGAAGGTACCACTTTCAAAAGACAAAGCTACCAAATTTCGTCATTCATTTTCATGATGTTAGGCCTCCTCTCTCCCACGATGTTCTCTTCCTTGTATTATGTTAACCTATCTATTGTATTAAAAGAAAACAACACTAGCACTTTAGTCCATGTTGGTGTCCACAAATAGAATGCAAAAAATCAAAGATTTTTCATAATATTTCTCCTTGACAAAATGAGTTCACTTAATACTTAAATATCATACTTCCAAATTTACAAGAAGTGAAATTAATTATTTCTTATTTTTCATAAATTATATTTGCATTCATACACGTCCAAGGAATCACTAAACTAGATCATGATTGTCATATCAATGCTATATCTTGTTGTGAATGTAACTGTTAAGATGTACTTAATTTCAAGTTTTGAGATCTCTACTTTTCTTATCTCTATAAAATTCATCATATTACATCATATTTAACTAAATTTCATTTCCTAAAATTCACATATCATTAATTGGTTATCATCTATGAGTAGAGATACATTCTTTCTCTAAAGAACTTTTGAACTACAACTTAACTTCAAATTTTGGAATCACAATCTCATTGATCTAATATCTTTCCATAGGCAGGCTCATCGTCAGCATAATTTCTTTGTTCATCAATTGTGTGTCATCCTTCTTTGGTGTTGTTCCTTGTCAGAGATGCATCTCTACCAACGATACACATTGTATCAATTTGATTAAGGCGACGGTAGTTTCTTGAGGTTTTCCAAGGGAATTTTGGCCTAATCTTTTATTTTTTGAGGATTTCCAAGGGAATTTTGGCCCCACATATGTTGGACAATAGTAGAAATAGCATATTTTATTCAGCGTTGTCGTCTATTTATCCAAAGGTAAAGGCTCACGTGGGTAGTTGTTTATGTTGCTTGACACATTGCCTTTGTTGATTGTTGGCTTGTGATTGCACATAATGGCATTTTGATTGTTGTTGAACAATCTATTTGGCATGAATGAAACTAGAGATTTGCAACTAGAAGAAGAACTTGGAACCCTTTCTATTGATAGATTTCCTTCAATTGAGTATTATTTGGTCAAATTCAAGTCTTTGTGTTCTTAGTTGAAGGGTTGTGGGAACAACTCATAGGAACTTCAATAGAAGAATCAACTCAATATCTAATGTTTTGATGTAAAGGTGGACATAAAAAGATTGTCATCATTCCACCAAAGGTGGTATTGTGCTAAGTTGTTAGCTGATCATATATATAGCTATATGGGTAAGTGCACAAATATGGGGGACCAAAAAGGGGGTATAGGATGCCACTTTTTTTCTGAAATCAGAAAACTCTGAACTTCAACAAGAAATTGAAGATAGTTAGACTCAAAATTTTAAGATGTGACAAGAACAAGAGATGTAATACTCTAAATCTAGTTTCTAAACTACTAATTTATTTTGAAAATGGTGCAAATTAAGGCCCTCAAAATGGGGGAGCACAAAAAGTGGTCTTATTTTTGTGAAAAACATAAAATAGCGTCTGGTGTGCTCCCCCTAAAATGTTAACTTTTTTTTAAAAAAAATTTAATCACTCCAGTGAGAAGTTAGCTAAAACCACATAGTTTATCATGGATTTTTCTACAAATTTTTTGATGAATGTATAATATTTTATGAATTTCTGAAGTGCGTAAATCTTGAAAATGTGAAATTTTTGTGTGCTCCCCCTAGAAATCATTGAAAACTAATCGAAAATCAAATTTATTTTTTAAGTGTGTATAATTGAGTCTAGTTTCTAAAAAAGTAACTTGTTGCAAAATTTGACGAATGAGCCAAAATCTATGCCCAAAATACTACACATTGGTTTTTGACAAAATCAGACATACATACAAAAGAAATTAGAGATGAAAAGCTTAATATAATCAGAATTCAAAATAAATTATATGATTAGATAGCTAACAGAGAGATCTCCAATATCATGTCGTCTGATTATAATGTTATTGAACCACGAGTAAACTTGACGAGGAGCACACAAAAAAAGATGTGAATTTTTTGTATGTCTGTTGGAAAACACATCTCAGGCCTATTTGAATCCTCCAAACCTTTGGGTTGGATCTCCAAGGCAAATCCAAGCCTTAGGCTTGGTGGATTTCAATGTATTATAAAGCGCTTATGTGTTATAGTGCATAGACGCTATTCAAATTTATGGCTTCAATAGCGTGTGCACGCTATGTAACATCTGAAAAAGGCTTAAGGGAATGAGAGAGAAAGAGTGAGAAAGTGGCAGGAGCTGAGAGAGGAAGAGAGAGAGTGAGAAGGGGAGAAGGAGAGGGGGAGAGGGGAGAGAGAGATAGAGGGAGAGGGAGAAAGAGAGGGGAGAGAGAGAGAGAGAGAGAGAGAGAGAGAGAGAGAGAGAGAGAGAGAGAGAGAGAGAGAGAGAGAGAGAGAGAGAGAGAGATATTGTAATAAGTGACTGTAAATGGTTTGTATTAAAAAAGTGTAGGAGTTTGTTACACCTTTGATAATCATATTATTTTTTTGAATACATTTCACGACCCTTACATAATTCAGAATCCTTGGGAATTCATACAATATAGAAGATTGATTTCCATCTAGTCCATTCCTAGTGAACCTGTTGTTTCCTAATGAGTTGTAGATGCTCCTAGGACCCCTTCCTTACCTCTCTCTCTCTCTCTCTCACACACACACACACACTCTCTCTCTCTCTCTCTATCCCACCTTCCTACCCTCCATATTTCCCCCCTCTCTCTCTCTCTCTCTCTCTCTCTCTCTCTCTCTCTCACACACACACACACACACACACACACACACACACACACACACATGCGCACGCACGCTCTCTCCTAGACCTTCCTACCCTCTATACACACACACACACATACTCTCTCCTAGACCTTCCTACCATATATATATATATATATATATATATATATATATATATATATATATGTTGTCACCCTCTTGCATCTCCCTACTTCCCTCCCTCTCCCCTTGTCACCCCCTCTCTCCCTTTACCACTTTTGTGTTTTTTGCATAACACACGCGCTTTAGCACATACGCGCTATGCAAGACTAAAATAAATGGTCTTATTCATTACAAATCTCGTGAAAGAGGCCCACATTTTATGTAAACTATTTGATTTCTATGTTTTTTCTAACAAATATTCACTTTTCATGGTGTTCAAGGTGACAAAGAAGCATATTCTATCAATTTGTACCACCTTTTTGTTTAAAAATCAACATCGAATTGTGAAAGTCAATCATTCTTCACCAAAATTTATCGATTGAGGTAAGTTTTTTTATTTTTTACATGTGAAATATGAATAAAGAGTCTTTTGGTTTATAATTGGTATGATATAGACTTGCTCAATACATAATTTGATATAATTGTAAAAAGTTTATATTATAATTTGATCATGGTATGCCAAAAAGTGTGATGTGAAAAAAACCTAATTTCACTCGTCCAAAAGCGCACAAATGGATTTGTTGACTTTTTAGTAGGCCTGGGTGTTAGTACACCTAGCCAAGCCAAAAGGTAAAGCACAAGCCTTATTAGATATCCGATATTGTCAGATATCCAATTTTTGCCAGTAGTTATATATATATAGAAATATATATATATATATATATATATATATATATATATATAGAAATATATATATATATATATATATATATATATATATATATATATATATATATATATATATATATATATATATATATATATATATATATATATATATATATATATATATATATATTTCTATACCTCGGTCGCGTTCAACATTTTCACTATAAAAACGTTGAATGCGGCTAGGGCTTTCGGATATCCATTGTTATCATGTATCTGATTTTGCTAAAATCATAAGGTAAGTTCAATCTTTAATTTTTTATTGTGTTTTAATAGAAATTTATAGGTTTTTATATAAAAAATTTGCCCGTTTAAATGAATTTTTTTAAATTATTTTTTTAAATTCAATGTACTTATCTATTTGTTTTCTAATTGTAATCAGAAATGGAATCAAAAAATCCTCCTAATGATCCCATAAAAATCCAGAACCACCTCCCAACAATCCCCCACTTTCAGAAGATGAACCAGTGTCAAACCCTCACTGTTTAGAGGATCTCATAGGAGAGAATGTAAATCAGCTTAGAGGATTTCAAACTACCTATGCCAATATCCCCACATTGCACCCCATGTTTACCACATTGAAATCCATTATTGAAAACATGGAGAAACTTATAGAGAAACATAGTGTTGCACTTCTTTGGTGTGATTCCATGCATGCCTAGTTTGATGATGGGCTTGACTATGATCAAGTCATGAACCTAAACATAAAAAAACATGACATATGTAATCTTTTTGTGGATCCTAAAATTGGTCTAAAAGTGGACCCTAAAAAAACTAAGTTGTCAATTAAATACTGCACAAATAGTGCAATACATGACAACTTTTAGGACCACTGGTGGATGGTTTTTGATAGACCACCTCACAGCAATTTGGATGTCCCATTTTATTTAATTAAAAAATTGTATACTGAATTTGTGCTCGATCACAAGTTCAATTATTGGAGTATGAGACCGAACCAGGGTGTAGGTTTACGCACTCCTCAGGATAGTCCATGGGCACAATGGGTGAAATCCCACACATATGTCCCCCCTCCCAAGATTTCACCACCTCCCAAAGTGCAGCATCTTGACATTATTGCTGAGGTCGGCTGAAAGACTATTGGAGCCATTCACACCTTGAGTGATCGGCTAGTTACGTAGAGCATGTCATTGTTGCCTCATCGTGTTGATGTTTCTGGCCCTTCCACATCCTCCATGAGCTCACATATTTATATGCCCCACACTTGCATTATGTGCAAGAATATGTTCTTAGGTCCCCTGAATGATAGTGATGCATATAATTACATCTTCGAGGTGGACGATTCTACACAGCACACTACAAGCACTGAAGCACCTAATGAATATGTGCATCAGTTGCATATAGAGCCATGGACTCCTACTGTTACAGTAAGGGTAAATAGTTCACTTTTTACATTGTATTTAAATTTTATCATTAGTATTTTTAGTAGAATTTTCTTATAATAATTTTCCACTTATTTTTTATGTGTTGCATTTATGTTCAATTGACGACAGAGGAGGAGATGGCACAGGTGGAGGGGTCCACGCTTTCAGCCATATCATTTGGCCTTGATAGTTCCATGGTACATATGTTTTAATGTACTCTTTGGTTTCCTTAAATTATTATAATAGTATATGTACATTGTTTTCTAATTTTTATGATCCTCTTATTACATACTGATGCAGGTGTCACCAGTTGCCACCGGGGGGTAATGTGAGGGGGTGCAGATGTCAGGCATTGACAAGGGAAAGGTAATTAAGTAATTTAGTTTTTTTACGCATACATGAATACTTGTCAGTTGTGCGTACTCATTTTTAATTTGCATGGTTTATTTGACAAAGAGTGGCAATTGATGATGTCGTGAGACCCTATCGTCACAATAGAGTCACATGCATATCCATTCGCAGTGATAGCCCCATGGTACGTATATTTCTAAAGTTATTTGTGTGTATTTTATTATGAAGTATATATAATATGATCAAGTTATGATAGTATGAAGTATCTGTTTGACTTTTGTAGGTCACTCCTAGTTTGAGGGAGGTAGAACACCAAGGGTTTGTATCACTGATGACTTAGCCAACATTTCCTGATGAAAGTTCAACACAGGTAAGTGTTGATGTTAATTCAGTTATTTTGTAAACATATATTTCCTACCAATTATTTAACATTAAATGGTATAACTCGTAGATCAATCTCATGTTCACAAACATATACAGGTCGCAGTCGACATTGGTGGCATTGTTCCTATGCTACCAAGGACATATATTAGGTCTCTTGTCCGTAGGAGGAGACAGAGAGGCGAGGTATATGAGAGTTCAATTTTAATTTAAATTTTATTTATTATTTTTTACTATGATTCTGAATTTTAATCTAACTTGGGGTTTCACTTTTATGTTTGAATGCAGGATCCATCAAAGTCAAAGAATACTTCAAAGAGGCTGGATTTTGATGATCCACCAGTAGAATAGGATGTCCTAGAAACTTTTGTAGTTGAACTTCTTATTTTGAGAGGTCATATGACACATTTTGAGATGATGTATGCCACATTGTATCTAGATATGTTGACATGTAAATATGTACATAATTATTGTTCATTTTGATATATATATGAAACTTGATATTCGATCCAATTGGTTAATTGTGTGTTCATTTATTCATTGTTAGTATGTAAATATGCTTGTGTGTATGTACTCATGTGTATGATTTATGCCTTGAGTATATCCATGTATATTCAAGTACATTCTTCATAACCTAAATTCATGTGTATGGGCTACGTACATGACTTAAGTGAATTCATGTGGTATGCTTTATAATCTATGTGCTACATGTATGCTTCATGACTTAAGAAAATTTATGTGTACGCTTTATGTCCTACATGTGTTCACATGTGTAATTCATCATTTAAGTGAATTCAAAATTTATGTGCTACATTGTATTCATGTGTATCTGATGCTCTCAACCAAGCAAATCTGATGCAGAGCCCTCTACTATCCCCTCATGGAACTCAACTCAACTTGAGGATTCTACAGGCATCTTGGAATCTACTCAAGGAGTTAGTCTCAACTCAAGGGTCAAATAGAGTGCTCTGACTTTAGAGAACCAACACATCTGACATTTTGAACAAGTTCACTTCCTCTAACCTCTCATCCCAACTTCTCTTGGCACCAACTCCATTATAGGCCTCTCAGTGCACCTAGAGCCTCCATCTTGTCAAAATTTGAAATAGGTCTTCCACCTTGATTGTAACACCATATAACATCTTAATATGGTCCATCTACTATGTTCCACTAATCTACCAGTTCTAGTCAACTCCTCTTCCACTAATCCACTCCAATAGCCCTTGTAGGCTTGTAGCCTTCACCAGTCATAAATCAACCTTTTTCTCCAGAATTCTCCAAAAAATCAAGAAACTAATGGTTGATCTAGAAAATCTTTTGGAATCATTAAATCATCCCCAAGACTCAATGTAGACTCCTTTTGGATCCATTTAAAGGCTTGCTTTGCCTCTTGACACACCAGAACACTCACCAACATACGCAATGGTGCTTAGTGGACCTTCAGAACAATTTGGTTTGGCTTGTTTGCAAATGTTCTACTAAATTTGTGTTCCAAACAAGGTTGTCCAACCAGAGCTAATGGCACAGTCCATTCGGTGCTAGGACGAATGGTTTGGAAGAAACCCTGTGGTGGAACTTTCAACTGACCCTCACTAAAAGTTTTGGCATCAAGCGAGATTGGCGTGTCAAACTCAAATGAATTTGAATCTCCCAAAATGGAGAGAGGTTATTATAGGCCTCAGAAACATGGTCATGTAGCATCTCATAGATCATCGATACCTCTCATGGGGTCTGAGATACGAGCCTCGAAAGATCGCTACCCAATCGTGCTTAGTGCACTTTGGGGACACTTTGGTCTAGCATGGTCTGGAACGTTCTAGTGACTCAGTGGTCTAAATGAGGTTGTCACTAGCGTTTACCTACCCAATCAGAGCTAATGGCACAGTCCATTTGGTGCGGGGATGAACGGTTTGGAAGAAACCCATTGGTGTAACTTTCAACTGACCCTCACTGTAAGTTTTGGCATCAAGCGAGACTGGCGTGCCAAATTCAAATGAATTTGGATCTTCTAGAATGGAGAGAGGTTATTCTAGGTCTCAGAAACATGGTCATATAGCATTTCATAGATCACGGATAATTCTCATGGGGTCCGAGATATGAGCCTCAAAAGATCGCTGCTCAATCATGCTTGGTGCACCTTGGGGACACTTTGGTCTGGCATGGTCTGGAACGTTTTAGTGACTCAGTGGTCAAAACTAGGTTGTTGCTAGTGTTTACCCTCCCAAATGGAGCTAATGTCATAGTCCATTTGGTGTCAGGATGAATGGTTTGGAAGAAACCCAGTGGTGCAACTTTCAACTGACTCTCACTGCAAGTTTTGGTATCAAGAAAGACTGGCAAGCCAAATTCAAACAAATTTGAATCTCCTAGAATGGAGAGAGGTTATTATAGGCCTCAGAAATTTGATCCTGTAGCATCTCACGAATCATCAATACCTCTCATGGGGTCCAAGATATGAGCCTCGAAAGATCGCTGCCCAATCATGCTTAGTGCACCTTGGGAACACTTTGGTTCGGCATGGTCCGAAATGTTCTAGTGACTCAGTGGTTGAAATGTGGTTGTCACTAGTGTTTACCCATCCAACCAGAGCTAATGGTGTAGTCCATTTGGTGCTGGGATGAACGGTTTAGAAGAAACCCAGAGGTGCAACTTTCAACTGACCCTCACTCCAAGTTTTGGCATCAAGCGAGACTGGCGTGCCAAATTCAAATGAATTTGAATCTCCAAAAATGGAGAGAGGTTATTGTAGGCCTTAGAAATATGGTCATGTAGCATCTCATGGATCACTGATACCTCTCATGGGGTTTGAGATACGAGCCTCGAAATATCTCTGCCCAATTGTGCTTAGTGCACCTTGGGGACACTTTGGTCCGGTATGGTCCATTAGCATTTACCCACCCAACTGGAGCTAATGACACAATCCATTCAGTGCTGGGATGAACTCCTTGAAAACTATCCCTTCACCCCAGGAAATCACTGATGTAGAGCCCTCCACGATCACCCTAAGGAGACTAACTCAACTCGAGGATTCTACAAACAACTTGGAATCCACTCAAGGAGTTAACCTCACTCAAGGATCTAGTAGAGTTCTCTAAATTATTGATCAATCCCACAACCATTATCATGATTTCACTATCTCATTTCCTTGTTCCAATCTCTCCAAGTACCAACACCATCCTAGGCTACCTAGTGCACCTAGTGCCTCCACCATGCCAAAACTCAACCATGCTTCACACCTTGATCCCAACACCATAGATCATCTTATCATAGTCTATTTACCATGTTACAAATTTCCATTCACTCCAATCCACTCAACTTCAACCATTTCTCTTCTATAGCCTTTCTAGGCCTGTCTAGTAGCCCTTCACACCCTGGAATCAACAATTTACTCACAAAATCCCCAAACAACCTAGCAAGGTATTTACATTTTCAAATACCCTTTTCAAAGTTATTAAACTCCTAACAACCTCAAGTTTCTACCATTTGATTGGTGAAGACTTTCTCCACCCTCTAGTTCTCCGTCTAGGCCTAATTAGCCCTTGCTCAAAGAAGAAACTCCTATCCCTGCTTATCTCCAGACTCAAAGACTTGAAACAGTCTTCCTAGACCTTCCAAAATACAATATTTTCAAACTCTTAAAGTCCCACCATTCATCAAACTCCTAAATCAATAAACCTTTGTTTCTAGGGTCAATAGCTTAGGGTTTTATAGAAAAAACCCTTCCTTGCAACTCACAACCACAATAAAGGTTCTAACACCATACAATGTATCCCTATAGGCATCTACAATTATAATATACCCTCTTCCTTCATCGGGTATCCCACAACCAATACTAGTGCTTTCAAATGCACCCTCCACTATGTGTTCACCAGGTCTATCATTGTTTCTTCTCACCTTTTGATGCCCTTCCCTGCATTCAAAACCACATATGATATAGGAAATATACTGTGGCATCTCCCACCAAACTACAATGGTTACAGGGGTGGGAGAGCCTTTACATAATAGAGGATTCAAGTCTTCACTCACTGACTGTACCCTTTAACCAGTCACAGTCTTGGGTAACAACCTTTTACCTTACTCTTTAAATAGAAATAAGAAAGATGAAGTAAATATAAATAAATTTCAACAATTATCCAAATAATCTATCTTCTACATTTAACCAATCTAATTTTAATCCAGTGGAATGCAAGAAACTACTAGTGTTGGACTGTCCACATGATAGTGAGTTCTAGAATTGCAGAGAATTAATCCTTTATTGTTTAATCAAATGCAGACCTCAATCTTCTATATCTATTGTATATGTATGCAACTGCATTTACAATCCACATACAAAACCAAGTTTATTGGCTCAAACAAATAAAGCAAAAAACTACAATTAATTTATTGAACGTAATCATAATAAACATGGAAAACCTTGCAACTTGAGTTGAACTTACCTACTGAAGTGTGCCTAAAGGGTCATCTCTCTGCTTGAGGGTATTCAATATTGCTTCATGATTAGTAGTACTAATAGTCCAAGTTCCTTTGTCTTTGGTTTTCCTTGATGTTTCAACAACTTAACATTGGCTGCTATAATAAGGTGTGAATACATGAGAATGGTTTTGTGCTTCTCATAGTCTTCAAACATAGGAATGCCATTATTTCTAATCATATATGTGCGCAACCATGTTCCCACAACAACATGTGATCCTATTAGATATGTAACCATATCATCATCTATCGTTGGTTGTGCAAAGTTTATGCTTTCCTCATACACAATGTGCTAACCAATAATTTGATCTCTCTTCATTCCCTTGTGGTGCAACCAATGCAAAAACATATCCTGGATATAGAAAATCTGAAAGATGGTCATAATCAAGTGAACAATCCATGTCATAACTTATTATCGAGACTGTGAGAGATAAAGGAGTAAGATAATTTGGAACCCATGTATCAACCCACTCACTTGACTCACACTGATCCCAATCACACTGAAGACAACTCAGAAAATAACAAGCCAACTCTCATGTCCAAATGGTCCATGTACTAGCATCTGAGCTTCAAAATGAATGTATTTTTTAAGGATCTTTCACAGTTTGACAATCCAACCTATCTCCTACTGTGCCTAACTCAACCATGTTGGAGATTTTCCAACAGGCCAGTACTAACTATATGTTTGTCATTGATGACAACATATGGAAAGTAGCATGCATGGAAGTCTTATGTAGTAAGCCTTCTATATATGTAGCATGGACATGATATCAACATGATATCATGGGCACAGAGGTTAACTATTAGTACAGACAGTTATATAGCAGCTGGTATCAGTAGTGTTCCTGATAGAGTAACAGGCAGTGTTCTATGTATGGTTGTTCGTACAATTGTCATGGAGCCTTGCGCGCTTGGATTTATGTTGAAGACATATTAGTGATGTTTTAGTTATGGATGCATAGTCTTTTGATGAGTAGAAGTGAAGTTATGCAGTTTCTATTCGCCAACAGTAGTCTCCTATGTTTATTCTGAAGAGTCGATAGAGATTTATTGGTTATGTAGTTGCGCCTATCCTGTAGGTATGCGCCCTTGGATTTAAGCCTAGAGGAGAGTTATTGATGTTTAGTTAAGAGCGCATGAGTTAATTCAGCTTGAGAAGAAAGATCTAGTTGTTTTGGTAGAGCTGACAGTGTGTAGGCATGCATCTACAATTATCTTATTAGACAGGTCCCAGAATGTGTTGCGTGCATGGTAGAGCTAACAAAATGTTTATTAGAGTTTGTTATGGTTTCTCTAATATTATTTCAAGGTGGTTCTAATAGGCCAACTTGATTATATCATTTGGATGAAATATATTTATAGGCAGTCATTTGTGATTGTTGAAGTGTGGTTCATAGTTGATTAAGCATAGCGGAGCAGAGTGTGCGAAGTGTTGAGCCATCAGAAGAAGGTTAATGTGACCAAGTAAAGTACTTGTGCTATTCATTGGAACTAATTCAAATAGCAGGTCAAAGCACAGTTCACCAAGATCTAGATATAGTGTGTATCTATTAAGAAGGTTGTAGCCTTCGCCCATTTGAGTAGTGAGCTCTCAGATAGTGTGTCCTCTCCCCTAACAAGGACAATTGGTAAAAGACTCTAACAAGGTCCAACCCTTGACTAGGTCTATTGTACTAAATATATTGTAAAGTTACTCCTAATAGGGTAAAGGATCTTCTAACAAGGATCATAATACTCTAGTGCATAATATTAGTGGGTGTCAATTCCCACCAGGGTTTTTACCTATTTGGGTTTACCCGTAACCAAAAGATTGGTGTTGTGTTCTTGTGTTCTTTCATTGTGTTTATGCTTTATGTTTAAGTATACTTAATTGGATAAAGAATTCAATCTTGTAGATAACTAATTCACCCCCCCCCCTCTCTCAGTTATCTCTTGGGACTATTCCTAACAATTGGTATCAGAGCCAAGTGCCTCGAAGACAAAGTTTAACAACTTGAGGTTGATCAGATGGCATACTTTAGGAAATAAAGTCCTAAGTTTGATGGAGAGAATTATCTTGATTGGAAGAACAAGATGGTGACCCATTTGTAGTGCATTGGTTTTGAAGTTTTGATGTGACTATCAAAGTAGCCAAGATACCTACCCTAGAAGACCTTGCACAAGAAGATGCTACTGATAGTCAAAACAAATTGTTTCATCAGAATGATATTGCTAAAGAAGCCCTTATCAACACCCTATCTAATTGTGAATTTTAGAAATAAAAAGGTGGATACAGCCTACAAAATATGGAAGCACCTAGAAGACATATTTGAAGGAGACAAACAAACAAAGGATGTGTGTGCAAAAAGACATGGAAGAAAAGGTACAAAGCATTAGAGATGCTACTTGAAGAAAACATCAGAGCTTACAATCAGAGGATAAATGAAGCAGTTGATGGAATCAAAAATAATGGTGGAGAGATTTCAGAGGAGGACATTATGGACAATTTGATGACAACTCTTACTCCAGAATATGAAAGAAAGATCAACATCTTTGATGAGACCATGGAGCTTACATCAAATTTCAAGAGAGAGACTTTGATCAACAAACTCTCAGCTTTTGAGATTTCAAGATTGAAGACAGAACCAAAGAGTGAAACAACCTTCAAAGCAACAGTTCATGGTAAGAAATCTGCAAACACTTTTGGTAATTTTGATGATGACGATGAAGAGAAAACTCTAGAGGATTTCATTGCTATGATTGCTAAAAGAGAAAAGAAAGGAAAAGGAAAATATGAAGGTAAATTACCATTCAAGTGCTTTTCATGTAATAAGATAGGTCACTTTGCATCTAAGTGTCCTACTAGAGCTAGAAAGTTCAAAAAGGATTACAAGCCTAAGTATTCTAAGGAATGCTACTATGTTGGAGATGGAATTTTAGATGAAGAATATGGTGAAGAAGAAATTGGATTCATTGCTATTGTAGACAAAATGAATAATAAGATAGCTCATGAAGATAAGAAAGGAAATCAAGAGCTTGCATTGATTTCTCAAGCTGACATAAGGACAAATTGGATTACAAATAGTGGTTGTTCACATCACATGATAGGTGATAAAGTCAGGTTTGTTCATTTGCACAAATAAAATGGAGGTATGGTCAGATTTGGAGACAAAACTCCTAAACCAATAGTTGGTGGAGGAGCCATCAGTTTGGATGGAAAGAATAGTACTGATGATGTTCTTTATGTTGATGGTTTGAAACATAACCTTCTCAATGCTGGACAGTTACTTGGAAAAGGTTATTAGTTGGAGTTCAAAGATGACAAATGCATCATTAACAAAAAAGATGGTGTTATGATTGCATCAGGCTCAAAGACAAGAGGTAATGTTTTTCAACTCAATTCAGAAGCAAGTTGTTTTGTTGCTAAAGTTGATGACAGTTGGTTGTGGCATAAAAGACTATGTCATATCAATTTTGATAACATAGTAAAAATAAGAAATGTAAAGGTAGTAAGAGATATACCTAGCATAGCAAAGCTAGTTGATACTATATGCAATGAATGTGTGATGGGAAAGCATGTGAGAAATTCATTCAGAAGCAAGCAAAATTCAGCAGAGAGCAAGTTGGATCTGATTCATACAGACCTATGTGGTCCAACTCAAACAAGATCATACTACGGTGAAAGGTATTTCATTTTGTTTGTTGATGATTATACTAGAATGATGTGGGTTGCATTATTGAAAGACAAGTCGGAAGCATTTGAGAAGTTCAAAATATTCAAAGCTAAGGTTGAGAATGAATCTAGAATAAAGATAAAATGTTTGAGATCGGATAGAGGAGGAGAATTCACCTCTGACAGATTCTATGAGTACTGCGAAGAACATGGCATAAAGAGATAGTTAAGTGCACCTAGAACCCCTCAGTAGAATGGAATTGTAGAGATAAGGAATAGGATCATCCTTGACACATCGCGCACCATTGTGATAGAAGGAAAAGTTGCACACGCCTATTGGAGAGATGTGGTCAATACAGTAGTCTATACCATCAATAGAATTCAATTGAGTCCAGACGTTGACAAAACACCATATGAGCTACAGTTTGGTAATGTTCCCATAGTAAATTACTTCAGAATCTTTGGAAGCAAGTGCTACATCAAGAGTGATGAAGCAGTAGGCAAGTTTGATGCAAGAAGTGATGAAGGTATTTTTCTTGGTTACTCTACTAAAAGTAAAGCTTGTAGATGTTTCAATTTAAGATTGAAAAAGATCATAGAAAGTGCTCATGTAAAGATTGATGAAAATTTTATGATTCAAGAAAGATATCATGATTACTCACCCATGATTGAGGAAGAACCTAGACCCTCCACTAGTGAGACAGTCATTGAAGAAATGTTTGATAGTATTGATGTGTTATTCAATGACCCTGAGACAAGTGAAGAAAAAACTCCTAAGGTTGATAACTCAGCATCACCTAAAGCTCCAAATTTTACATCAAGAAATCATTCCAAGATAGACATCATTGGAGATCAAAGCGCAGAAGTCTTAACAAGGTCCCAAGCAAAGAACTCAGTTAACAGTGAAGCGGTATGTTTACTATCTCAGATTGAACCCTTAAGTGTTGAAGATGCATGTAATGATTTAGATTGGCATGATGCTATGAAAGAAGAACTTGATCATATTGTTAAGAATGACACTTGGGAATTAGTCCCAAGACCTAGTGATAAGAAAGTGATTGGAACAAAGTGCATATTCAGAAACAAGATGAATGAAGATGGTACAGTAGTAAGATATAAAGAAAGATTAGTATGTAAATGATATGCGCAAAGAGAAGGCATTGATTATTTAGACACATTTGCACCTGTGAGTAGATTAGAAGCTATCAAATTGTTTCTAGCTTATGCTTCAGTCAAAAACTTCAAATTTTATCAGATGGATGTCAAGTCAGCATTCCTAAATGGAGACTTGAAAGAAGAAGTATACATTGAGCAGCCAGAAGGATTCACCTTATCAGACAGACTTGATATGGTATGCAGATTCAAGAAGGCCCTCTATGGACTTAGGCAAGCCCCTAGAGCATGGTATGAGAGACTAGATGGATATCTAACTAAGATTGGATTCAAGAAAGGAGCAGCAGATTGTAATCTATTCATTAGAGAGACATCTGAAGGTTTACTAGTTGTAGCTATATTTGTTGTTGACATTATCTTTGGAGATAATGACAAACTAAGTGCTGAATTTGCCAAAGAAATGCAGAATGAGTTTGAGATGAGTATGATTGATCCTATCAAATACTTTTTAGGACTAAATGTGCAGCAGATAGAAAAAGGAATTTTCATTAATCAGTCAAAATATGTGAAAGAGATACTAAAGAAATTCAAGATGGATGATTGCAAGCCAGTAGGAACCCCTATGATCACTGGATGCAAGCTTACAAAAGAAGATGACTCACCAGTAGTAGATATAACATTGTATAAATCCATGATCAGTAAACTTATATATCTTACTCAGACTAGACCTGATATTTCAAATGCAGTTGGCATAGTTGGAAGATTTGCAGCAGAACCTAAACAAAGTCACCTCATGGCAGTAAAAAGAATATTTAGATACTTACAAGGCACTATAGATTATGGTCTATGGTATCCTAATTCAGAAAATGTTGAGCTTCATGTGTACAATGATGCAGATTGGGCAGGATGTGTTGATGACAAAAAGAGTACTTCAGGAGGAGCAGTGTTTCTTGGTGATAGACTTGTCACTTGGACAAGAAAGAAACAAAATTGTATTTCTCAATCAACAGTAGAAGAAGAGTATGTTGCAGCAGCCTTGAATTGTTCTACAATTGTTTGGATCAAGTAGATGATAAAGGATTTTGGAATTCAGATTGATCATCCTATTGTTATTCACCGTGATAACACTAGCACTATCAATATGTCAAAGAACCCTGTGATGCATGCAAAGAAAAAGCACATTGAGATCAAGTATCACTTTCTAAGAGAGAAAGTGGTAGAGAAAGAAGTCAAGTTGGACTATGTGAGTACTAAAGATCAGTTGGCAGATATATTCACAAAGCCTTTGCCTAAGGATACTTTTGAGTATCTCGGGGAGAAGTTGGAAGTCATTCCCTTCCCTAATTCTTCTTAGAAGAAAGAAGGAAAGGCATCAGTCCTCAGGGACTGGTGGAAGGTTGACTACTCTACCTTAGGAGTAGTATCGGTGCTTAAAATGAATGGCGCCTTTTGCCATTGATGTCAAAGGGGGAGTAATATATAGAGTCATGAAAAATAGAAGCAAAAAGAGGAGTAATATACTAAGGGGGAGCAGCATTCAGATATGATAACAGTTCAGTTGAGGAAATGGAGAATATTAAAAAATATTGCAACATATGGAGGATTCATCTTTGGGGGACTTTTAAAGAGGAAATGGAGAATGTTATAAAATAAATGTTCATTTGGGTTGATGGTGGTTTTTCATTCCACATGTTGTCATCAATGCCAAAGGGGGAGATTGTTATAGATTTGTCAGCAGGCTAGTACTGATTGTATGTTTTTCATTGATGACAACATATGGAAAGTAGCATGCATGGAAGTCTTATGTAGTAAGCCTTTTGTATATGTAGCATGGACATGATATCAGCATGATATCATGGCTGCAGAGGTTAACTGTTTGTATAGATAGTTTTATAGCAGCTGGTGTCAGCGGTGTTCCTAACAGAGTAGTTCAGGCGGTGTTCTATGTATGGTTGTCCATATAGTTGTCATGGAGCCTTGCGCACTTGGATTTATGTTGAAGACATGTTACTGATGTTTTAGTTATGGACACATAGTTTGTTGATGAGTGGACATGAATTTATGTAGTCACTATTCGCCAGTAGCAGTCTCCTATGTTTATTCTAAAGAGTTGACAGATATTTTATTGGTTATGTAGTTGCACCTATCCTGTGGGTATGCACCCTTGGATTAAAGCCTACAGGAGAGTTATCAATGTTCAGTTAAGAGCGCATGAATTAATTCAGCTTGAGAAGAAAGATCCAATTATTTTGGTAGAGTCGATAGTGTGTAGTGTGCATCTACAATTATCTTATTAGACAGGTCCCAGAATGTGTTGCGTGCATAGTAGAGCCAACATAATGTTTATTAGAGTTTTTTATGGTTTCTCTAATATGATTTCAAGGTTTTTCTAATAGTTCAACTTGATTATATCATTTGGAGGAAAGATATTTATAAGCAGTCATTTGTGATTGTTGAAGTGTGGTTCATAGTTGATTAAGCAGAGAAGAGAAGAGTGTGCAAAGTGTTGAGCCATTAGAAGAAGGTCTATGTGACCAAGTAAAGTACTTGTGCTATTCATTGGTATTGAATCAGATAGTAGGTCAAAGCGCAGTTCACCAAGATCCAGATATAGTGTGTATCTATTATTCAGAAGGTTGTAGCCTTTGCCCATTTGAGCAGTGAGCTCTCGGACAGTGCATCCTCTCCCCTAATAGGGACAATTGTAAAAGACTCCTAACAAGGTCCAACCCTTGACCAGGTCTACTGTACTAAATATATTGTAAAGAAACTCCTAACAGGGTAAAGGATCTTTTAACAAGGATCATAATACTCTAGTGCATAATATTAGTGGGTGTCAATTCCCACCAGGGTTTTTTCCTATTGGGGTTTCCCTAAAACCAAAATATTGGTGTTGTGTTCTTTTGTTCTTTCATTGTGTTTATGCTTTATGTTTAAGTATACTTAATTGGATAAAGAATTGAATCTTGTAGATAACTGATTCACCCCCCCCCCCCTCTCTCAATTATCTCTTGGGAATATTCCTAACAAACCAACCAAAAGAATCTGCACACCGCTCAATCAAGAGTCCCCCCTGTGACAATGTTGAAGTACACCAATCAATAATAAAATGAGCATCAATTATTTCTACACCTAAAATCCTCAATTGCTCCTTAACTAGAGCTCTCTTTACGCATGCACCTACTCCATCATGCTCCCCTTTTTCATGATCGGCCTCAAAAAAACTCCAAATATGAGGTACACCTCTCAGTACATGCATTCTACATAACCAATAAAACATACGAGCATTTTTGAATTGACATGTGTAGTTATCTAACCAAATGAGATGTCTATCCATAGCAATATTATTTTCCCGCACCCACTCAAAATAATTCTCAAAACAATATTGGACAAACTTGGATGAGTGAGATCTATCATCGCTCATATAAAAATGGTACTCTTTGATTATCTTCTGGTCATCTTTTGTACTATCAAGGAAATGTTTATATGTTATGTGTACAAAAATAGCAACTTGAATAGAATTGTAATATTGAGCTTGCAACTCATTTGGGAGCTTCAATATATAGTTCTCTGCAAATTCAACAACTGATATAATAGTGCCAATTGGAAAAACTTCCTTACACATCCTGAATTGTTGATCCAACCACTAGGACCTGTGACTATGCCTTCCATACTTGTAAAAAATATTTTTCTTGAAATCTGAAATAAAATCAGCTACATTGCGTTCTTTTGTAACCAACTCACATCTAGAGCCTTCACCTCCACTTTTTAACGTATATTTAATGGTTTCATATACCTTTTTGTGTTCAATTGTCTTTCCAAAATCATGTTCACAACCCTCATGAGAACATTCAACAAACTTCACTAGCCCACCACACTCTGAACACTTGTCATTTAAGAAATATTTTCTATAAAAGAAACATCCATCATCTCTAGGACATAAAAAATGATCTAGCAAGTCTCTTAATGATTTTGGAAGAGCACTTGCACCACACTCCTCCAACAATTCACTATTATGAAAAGTAGAATGAATGGATCGTAACCATTCATGGTGCATTGAAAACTCCACATGATATTTGCAACAACAAGTATTTTGAATCTTAAGAGGACACAAAAAAAAGGCTTCAAGGCTTCAAAATCTCTTTGTGATATTTGCAATGTTGGATGTGTCTCACAAAATTTTTTGAACAAAATTGTTTGACTCGCCTCCAAATAATGTTTGGGATGCGAGGTGCAGTCTTGAATGCCAATTCTCAACTTCAAGACATCCTTCACATTTGGTGACACTCTTGAGTTAGATTGCCAAAATAGTTGAATTTGATCCTTCACAGCATCAGTAAGCTTCTTATCACAATGTGAAAGTCTCCAACCATGAGCCCATGTATCATTTTGAAGAGGATCATCATGTCTTTCTCTTCTTGCAAGTGTTCTATCCAAATTTTTACGATTTAGATTCAAGTCAACACAAGTTTGTCTCATCAAATGAGCCTTTCTCAAATGATGAATTACTAAGGAGGTTGTAATAACCTTCCTAGTGGCTCTCTTATCTTCTTCCTTGGTAGTCTTCCCAATGGAATTGAGAGCACTAAAAATATTTCTCACAATAATAGCATTCCTCTCCTTTTTCTTGTTCACACTAATCTTCAATTTGACTAGTATATGTCTCATCTTCTTCATCTTTAATAATTGCACAAACATTTGACATTGCTCAACCAATGTCTTATGGCTAAAAAATTGATCAAAAAGTTTTGAAACCCACAACCGAATGGTTCTTTCTAATCTCTTGCCATTGAAATTGCTCATTATGTTCTCATCAATTTCAAGTAACCATTTAGTTGTTTTTGAAGGTCTCAATTTTGAAGTTTGTCTTTCTTCCTCCGAAGGGACTTCATTTCACATAAAATTTGGAGATGTGTTATGTTGATTTGGTTCTTGTGTACCATTATCATTGTCAATTCTTTCATATTCAATCAGTGGATTGTCATTGACAATGTCCACACTTCCATTGTCCACATCTACATGTTCATTTTCAAAACCTACATTTTCATCTTCAATCCCTACATTCTAATTTTCAATATTATTGTCATAAATCATTTCAAATTCATGTTCTTCACTTGAAACCACATTCAAAGGTGGGTCTATGCCAACATCTTCATTAATATTTAACATACCCTGTCTCTTGTTCCGATGGGCAACCCTATCCATTTCTCTATACACTTCAATATCTTCATTTGTGAGTCTCCTCTTCCATTTATGCTTTTGAAAACTACTACTCCCCATAGTTAGACCAAAAAGGTGATGCAAAAACCTTTGGTGATAGAGAAAATCCAACCAAAAAGTGAAAAAAGTTGATTTTTGTCTTCTCTAGAGATAAAACACGATTCCCTGCAACTCGACTCCCATGATTCTGCAGAAAAATGTGCCTCTCTGGAGGGACCTAGAGAATATTATTTTTACTTTTCACCAGTAAATAGAACCAAATATCAAAAAATATAAAAAATCTGATATTATCAAATATCTAAAATTTCCTCTTCATTTTGCCAAAATCTCTCTCTCTCTCTCTCTCTCTCTCTCTCTCTCTCTCTCTCTCTATATATATATATATATATATATATATATATATATATATATATATATATATATATATATATATATATATATATATATATCTAGCTATCTATCTATGTATATATGTATAAATGTGTGTGTGTGTGTGTGTGTGTGTGTGTGTGTGTGTGTGTGTGTGTGTGTGTGTGTATATGTATATATATATATATATATATATATATATATATATATATATATATATATATATATATATATATATATATATATATATATATATATATATATATATATATATATATATATATCCCTTCTTTCTCTCTCTCCTACTCTCTCTCTCTCTCTAATGTAATAGTCAAGGGTCAGGGTGGCCTAGAAACTGATTTTCTTAACTCTTTATGCCTAATGTAAGACAGTCGAGTATAGATGGTTTAAATCTTGGATTTTCTTAACTCTCTATATGGAGTAGCAAGCCCCTCACTCTCACACCCTTCAGCAAGGATATCAAACATTTCTACAATCATTCCCCATGAACCTATGGGTGACAGACAACAAAGATAGATCCATTGATGAATGGTCTATTAGGATCCTAGTCCCTGATCTAGGTGAGTGAATGACTAAATGGCCTAAGGCTTCCGTGACACTCATGGAGGACTTTAACCATGAGAGGGAACTAAAATGGTTATGCCCAAATGCCCAAATAAACTTATTGTAGTTCCTTTATACACTTGATGTAGTAGGCCAAACAAAGACTATCAGCCATGTCCCGGCTTACCAGTCAGTTTTGTTTCAAAAACTCCCAAACAAATCCTCTCTCTCTCTCTCTCTCTCTGATGTAATAGTCAAGGGTCAGGGTGGCGTAGAAACTAATTTTCTTAACTCTTTATGCCTAATGTAAGACAGTCAAGTATAGATGGTTTAAATCCCTGATTTTCTTAACTCTCTATATGGAGTAGAAAGCCCCTCACTCTCACACCCTTCAGCAAGGATATCAAAAATTTCTACAATCATTCCCCATGAACCTATGGGTGACAGACAACAAAGATAGATCCATTGATGAATGGTCTATTAGGATCCTAGTCCCTGATCTAGGTGAGTGAATGACTAAATGGCCTAAGGCTTCCGCGACACTCATGGAGGACTTTAACCATGAGAGGGAACTAAAATGGTTCTACCCAAATAAAATTATTGTAGTTCATTTATACACTTGATGTAGTAGGCCAAACAAAGACTTTCAGCCTTGTCCTGGCTTACCAGTCAATTTTGTTTCAAAAACTCCTGAACAACTCATGAGATCGGGTTCTAAATTTGAATACCCTTCTTAGAACCCCATAGAATTCTAGAGCATCAAGACTTAGTGTACTAATAGGGGTTGTGGTTGAGTGCTTGAAGGCTAGTTAGAGGATCCAATTAGGCCTCCCATAGAGAAGGAAGTGCTCAGCACTAATGGCATCCTTTCCTAAAACCAAATGGAATGCATAGAGGATGTCAAAATAGTATTGAATCTGATTTTTGAGAGTTTGTTGATCATTTTATTGGGAGTTATGCACTGGTGTGCATTTTCAAACTAGCCCATACATAGAGATATACATCTAGGGCTCGGGAAAATACCTATCTACCTGCATGAAGCCACAAAATGCTTGAAGAATCTTCAAGACCATGCTACAATGATAATTCCCACCATAAATCAGTCTATTTACACGGTGGAAACGCTCCAGGAAAGACTAACAACGTGGGTTGCCCTTGAAATTAAACCAAAACAGGTAGCAAGGAGAAGAAATGTGATAACAGGAGTTGTAGAGCATCTTTTCTCCTCAGAACAAGTGCATTTGAAAGCTAGGATAGAGGGCTTTTGAATCAAATTGGTTTCATCTACTTTTAGGGTCATATGTGGCCATACAAATCGTTGGTATTCCAAAACGTGCAAGAAAAATGGTTTTCTTTTATTGATTAGAGCCAAAATTTACATCTATGGCCATCCACCCACCTATGAGGGCTATGAAGGCCATCCCCAATGGATTTACACCAGATTTTAACCACCTAGCCATTGGGGAAAGGATTACAAATAGTTTAACAATAATTGTTTAAACTGAATCACAATTAAGAAACCTTTGCAATTATGAAATCTTTGGAATTATGCAGCCAAAGAGGAATATGGCTCAGTTAAAGAATTAAGCATCTAAACTTAAGTTATCTTATTCAAAAATCAAACTTAAAACACTAACTAACCTAAGACAACCACACTTAGAGATCCCATGACCATAGAGTACCAAGTGGCTCATAAGGGCACAAACTTGGAACTAGGTATCACAATGGATCTAAGGTGTTTTGCCACCTCTAAGACCTTAACTTCTAGATACCTAGGATCCCTTAGGGAAAAAGAGTGCATCACATGTCTGAAAACTTCAAGAGACTTTATGTGCAAGGAGGAGGTGCTCCTGCACCATTCTCCCCATGAGAATTAGAGCTCAAGTTCCTATTTGAGCAGATCGAGGGTTGAACCATGTGCTTTGATTTGATCCTCTATCATCCAAGTGGCATCAAGATTAGGGAGTCCCTTCCACTTAACCAGGTACTGCATGTAGGTGTGATTTCTAGTCTTCTTCCATTTATTAGTGGCAAGGATATTGTCTAACTGAACTGGTGTGCTTGGTGGGAGGATTGTAACATAGGTGTCATCCCAAGAGGCAACAACATTGTCCTATATGTCAGAGGTACTTGCATCACCTTTAACAAGAGTAAGATATGCAACATTAAATATAGGAGAAATAAAGAGTCTAGGGAGAAGAGATATCTTGTATGCATTTTCACCCATCTTATTCAAGACTGTACATGGACCTACTTTCTTCATATGGAGCTTGGTATGATGGCCTTTAGGAAGTCTTTCTAGTCTAAGGTAAGCCCATACTCTATCTGTTATTTGAAAATGGACTTCCCTTCTCCTCTT
Source organism: Chamaecyparis obtusa (assembly GCA_027943335.1). Lineage (NCBI taxonomy): Eukaryota > Viridiplantae > Streptophyta > Pinopsida > Cupressales > Cupressaceae > Chamaecyparis > Chamaecyparis obtusa. The sequence goes on along the minus strand of BSBK01008055.1, from coordinate 104,905 downwards.
TTCTACATTTTTCTTGTACTTGAGAGTGGTGTATTCAAGTTTTTGTTTCACTTCCTTGTGCATTTGTGAAATGAGTTGAGCAAAGTCTTCTCCTTGGGCACTGATTTTGAAATCAGTAAGGTCCAATGGTCTTTTAGGATGTACTCCATAGACTATTTGGAAAGGAGTCTTGCCACTAGACCTATTGATGGAGTCATTGAATGAAAACTCTGCCTAGGGAAAGATGACATCCCAACTTTGTGAGTGTTGTTTGGTAAGACATATTAATAGATTGCCCAAGGATATATTTACTACTTCTATTTGGAAATCCGTTTGGGGATGATATGCTGAACTGTATGTCAGATTTGTGCCTAATTTCTTCTGGAGTGTCCTCCAAAAGTGTCCTTGGAAGTTAACATCCCTGTCTGAAACTATAGTTGTTGGCAGTCCATGAAGTCTAACCACTTCCTTGAAGAAGAGTTGTGCAATGTGAGAAGCATCATTGGTGCTCTTGCAAGGGACGAAGTGTGCCATCTTGCTAAACCTATCCACAATGATAAAAATACTATCAAATCCCTACTTGGTTCTTGGTAAACCCATGACAAAGTCCATGGATATTGAATCCCATGGCCTAGAAGGTATTGGTAAAGGCTGATATAGTCCCTGATTTGTGGTGACTCCTTTGGCTTGTTGGAAAATTATACAAGACTGAACAAACTTCTTGATATCAAGGATCATCTTGGGCCAATGGTAACTTCTCCTCACTAATTCTATGGTTATGTCTATGCCAAAATGACCACTCATACCTCCACAATATTTCTCCTTTATGATATTTGTTCTCATAGAACATTTTGGGATGCAAATTTGGGCACCTTTAAAAAAAGGTCCATCTTGAATCATATATTCTGTAAAATTAGTTTGATATCTGTTAGAGAGAGTAGTACAAACCTTGTAGGCTTTGCCAAAATCAGAATCACCAGCATAAAGGTGTTTCAAGGATTCAATCTCCATGCTTGACAACTGGAATTCTTCCACTAAACCCACTCTTCTATAGAGGGCATCTGCAACTTTGTTTTCTTATCCTTTCTTGTACTTTATTGTGAAGGTATAGAACTGCAACTACTCCATCCATTTTATGTGTTTGACACTAAGCTTCTCTTGAGAATTCAAGAAATTTAGAGCATAGTTGTCTGTGTAGACAACAAATTCCTTAGGGAGGAGGTAGTGCCTCCATTTCTTGAGGGCCTGTACTACAACATAAAACTCAAGATCATAATTAGAGTAACTTTTCTTTGCATCATTTAATTTTTTAGAAAAGAATGCTATGGCTTTCCCTTCTTGGCTTAAGACAACACCAATTGCTAGGTTACTTGCATTCATTTCCATAGTGAAGACCTTCTTGAAATCATGTAAATTTGGGATAGGATATTGTGGTACCCTATTTTTCAAATATTGAAAATCATCATTAGCCTCTTTGGTCCAAACAAATTTAGTTTTCCTACCACCTTTTATTGTATCCAACATTGGAGCACACACATGACTTAAGTTCTTAATAAAATTTCTATAAAATGTAGCAAGACCATGAAACACTTTCACATCACCTTGGTTCTTAGGGGGTGGCCAATTTACAATTGCTTCCACTTTACTCAGATCCATTTTTAGAGTTCCTTTGGATATGACAAATCCAAAAAAGGTGAGTCCCTTTTGCATAAATGTGCACTTCTCCAAGTTTATGATCAACTTGTGATCATGAAGCCTTCTCAACACCTACTCCAAGTGGTTCAAATGTTCCTCTCTATTGCTGCTGAAAATCAAAATATCATCAAGATAAATAACAACAAATTTGCCAATAAAATCAAAGAATATTTCATTCATGAGTCTCATGAATGTACTAGGTGCATTGCTCAGTCCAAATGGCATTACAAGACACTCATATAAGCCTTTAGTTGTCTTAAAGGTGGTCTTCCACTCATCTCTTGGCCTTATTCTGATTTGGTGATAACCAAATTTGGGATCTATTTTTGAAAAGTAACCAACATTTCCAAGTTGATCTAGTAAGTCTTCTATCCTTGGGATAGGGAATCTATATCTGATTGTGATTTTGTTGATGGCTCTACTATCCTTGAAAAGCCTCCATTTCCCATCCTCTTTAGGTGATAGGACTGATGGGACAACACAAGGACTCAAGCTCTTTTGTATCAATCCCTTTTCTAACATTTCCTTGATTTGTCTTAAAATTTTAGCATTTTGATCAGGGGTCAGCTTGTAAGGTGCATTGTTAGGTAGTGAAGCACCAAGCATGAGGTCTATTTAGTGGGTAACATCTCTCAAGGGTGGGAGGGTAGATGGTAGTTCATTTGTGGCTACATCTGTGTATTTATCCAGCAGTCCTTTCACTTCACTTGGCATGGCTTCTATCTTTTTGGACACTTCATTGTCTTTGGGTTTGAAAACCAACACATACCCTTCACTATCTGATTCCCTCAATGCTCTTTTCATCTCCTTCCTATTGACAACTACCACAGTGGACTCTTTGCCTAATTTTTTATCAGGTAATGGTTTCATAGTGTAGGTTTCTCCTTCCTTTATAATGGTGTAAGTATTCTTCCTACAGTTGTGTGTGGCATCCACATCATACTGCCATGACCTTCCTAACAAGAGGTGGCAAGCATCCATTTCAATGACATCACACATGAATTTGTCATTATAGTCACCTAAGGAGAATTATACTAATGCGTGTTCAGTGACCAAGGTTTGTTGTCCTTTGGTGAGCCAAGATACATGATAGGGACAAGGATGAGGGATTTTATTCAAATTTAACTTTTGTGTCATTTCCTTGGAAACCATATTTTTAGTTGAACTGGAATCAATAAGTAAATTGCATACCTTTCCTTTGCACTTTATCTTTTTCCTAAATAAGTTCTTTCTTTGTGATGGTTCCATGGTCTATCATACTTTCAAAAAGGTTTGCCTCATCATCAGACTTATGCCTTCTTTTGGATCTAGATCTCTAGGATTTGGATTGTCACCTTGGTTGTTTTCATGGATCAATTGAGTTCTCCTTTCTCCCTAATTATTGTGCCCCTTGTTAGGACATCTCCCAGCATGGTTTCCAAGCTAATTGTAGTGATAACATCTTAAGGGACCATTTCCCCTTCCTCTGCAAAAGGGTCTCCTACCTTTGGAATTTCCTCTAGTATTGTTCTCATTCCTTTCTAACTGATTTTGATCAGAAGGTATGTTGTTGTTACTAGACTGTCCCCTACTCCATGAGTTACCTCTTACTCTTAAATTTTTTTTGAAGTTGTCATTGCTACTCCTGTTCCTATTTCATTGTTCTTGCTTTCTCTTGAACTTCTCCTCTACTTTCAATGCTAATTGAAAACATTGTTGTATTTTTGTAGGCATGGTTAAACTTAGTTCATCTTGAATGGAGATATTCAAACCTTGCATGTACCTTGCAAGTTTTATACATTCTGGTTCTGTCATCTTGGACTTCATTCCAAGCTTCTAAAATTCTTCGGTATACGATCAGACACTAATTTCCTTTTGTCTCAGATTCATCCTCCTTTTGTGGAGTTGGACTTCATAGTCCTCAGAGACATATACTTCCCTGATTTTGCTCACCATCTTTCTCCAAGTGGTTATTTTTTTCTTTCCACTCTTCACTCTATCATCTTGAGTGAAGTTCCACCATGTAAGTTTAGAGCCCTTGAGTCTAGACTTGGCAATCTTTATCCTCTGATTCTCAAGGATATCTTCACAATCAAAGAAACTTGATAGGGCATCCACCCAATCCATTGCAGTGTCGGGATCCATTTTCCCATCGTAGGTGGGCAATTTTAGCATCCATGATTCTCATATCCATGGATTAGAGAGCCTTCACTAGCAACCTCTGATATGTAGGAAATTCTTCTTCTTCCTGCTCAAGGGACTCTTCCTCACTCCCTTCCTCAACATTCTTAGAGTTACCACTAACCTTCCTAAGAAGCTCTTCCTTAAACTTTTCTATCTCCTACATCACCAACTGCATTCCTGTGTTACTTTGTACATCCTACCTTTGTCTCTGATCTCTCAAGTATCTCACAAACTTTGCATTCGTCATCCCTGTGGACAACCCTCCATCTTCATCTCTTGACATGGTGGTTAGAAAATCACTACCCCAAAAGATCTTGGGTGCTCTGATACCACTTGATGTAATAGTCGAGGGTCAGAGTGGCCTAGAAATTAATTTTCTTAACTCTTTATGCCTAATGTAAGACAATTGAGTATAGATGGTTTAAATCCATGATTTTATTAACTCTCTATATGGAGTAGCAAGCCCCTCACTCTCACACCCTTCAGCAAGGATATCAAACATTTCTACAATCATTCCCCATGAACCTATGGGTGACAAACAACAAAGATAGATCCATTGATGAATGGTCTATTAGGATCCTAGTCCCTGATCTAGGTGAGTGAATGACTAAATGGCCTAAGGCTTCTATGACACTCATGGAGGACTTTAACCATGAGAGGGAACTAAAATGGTTCTACCCAAATGCCCAAATAAACTGATTGTAGTTCCTTTATACACTTGATGTAGTAGGCCAAACAACGACTAGCAGCCCTGTCCCGACTTACCAGTCAATTTTGTTTCAAAAACTCCCAAACAACTCATGAGATCAGGTCCTAAATTTGAATACCCTTCTTAGAACCCCATATAATTTTGGAGCACCAAGACTTAGTGTACTAACAGGGCTTGTGGTTGAGTGCTTGAAGGTTGGTCAAAGGATCCAATTAGGCCTCCCATAGAGAAGGAAGTGCTTGGTACCAATGGTGCCCTTCCCTAAAACCAAATGAAATGTGTAGAGGATGTCAAAATAGTATTGAATCTAAGGTTTGAGAGTTTGGTGCTTCGTTTATTGGGGTTTATGCACTGGTGTGCATTTTAGACTGGCGCATACATAGAGATATACACCTAGGGCTCGGTCAAATGCCTATCTTCCCACATGAACCCACAAAATGCTTGAAGAATCTTCAAGACCGTTCTTCAAAAAAGCTTCCCACCATAAATCAGTCGATTTCCATGGTTGAAATGCTCAAGGCAAGACCAACAACGTGGGTTTCCCTTGAGATTAAACCAAAACGGGCAGCAGAGAGAAGAAACATGATAACAAGAGTTGTAGAGAATCTTTTCTCCTCAAACCAAGTGCATTTGAAAGCTAGGACAAAGGGCTTTCGAATCAAATTGGTTTCATCTACTTTCAAGGTTGTACATGGTTGCACAAATCACTACTATTCCAAAATGTGTAGGAAAAATAGTTTTCTTTTATTGATTAGAGCCAAAATTTACATCTACGGCCTTCCACCCGCCTGTGAGGGCTATGAAGGCCATCCCCAATGGCTTTACACCAGATGTTAACCACCTAGCCATTAGGGAAAGGATTACAAACAATTTAACAATAATTGTTTAAACTAAATCAGAATTAAACAAACTTTGCAATTATGCAATCTTTGTAATTATGCAGCCAAAGAGCAATATGGATCCTTTAACGACTTAAGCATCTAAAATTTATTTGAAAATCAAACTTAAAACACTAACTAACCTAAGAAAAACACACTTAGAGATCACATGACCATAGTGTACCAAGTGGCTCATAAAGGCACAAACTTGGAACTAGGTCTCACAATGGATCTAAGGTGTTTTGCTACCTCTAAGACCTTAACTTCTAGATACCTAGGATCCCTTAGGGAACAAGAGTGCATCACATGTCTGCAAACTTCAAGAGACTTTATGTGCAAGGAGAAGGTGCTCTCTCTCTCTCTCTCTCTCTCTCTCTCCTTTCACCCTCTCTCTCTCTCTAATGTATATTTAAGGGTTTCATATACCTTGTTGTGGACAATTTACCTTAAATGTTCTTGCATTAATTTTTATGCCACTGTCAATTTCTAGGACAGATGATGAGTGTACGGTGGTTCTACATCTGTGTGAAATTTGTTTCCAAAGTTAAAAAATCAATTGATTGCATTGAATATTTAATAAGTTAATATTATACTATTATACATTACAGAAATAAATAATAACAATATAATACATACTAATATAAAAATTTATATTATAATATTAATGCTATGCTATTAATATTTAATATTAATATTAAAAAAAATTGTAATATATATTTTAAAATTGAAAAAATAATTAACTCAATTAATATTAACATAAAAAAATACAATTTAATATGAAACTTCAAATTGAGAAAACTAGTGTAATTGAAATTTTGAATTAGGCGGAAAGTTTTGGATATCTGATATTATTGGATATCTGATTAGGCTTGGTATTTGCTTCGACAATACCAATCATGGATGGTCAACCCTTTAGGCATGTTTAGGAGATCATTTTTGATATTGAGACTTTGACCATGTAGCTGACGACTATTTTTTCACCCGAAATTGATGAAACAAAAAGGGTTTCTTAAAGACATTATCAGATTTCGATCAATATAATTGCTGTCAAATTTCAAGTTCAATCAGTAATTATTACTTATTTTTCAATTGAGTTATCTTTAAAGTCATAATTGACATACTATTTCAAAAATAACTATAACTTTCAAATCGTTTAACCTTTTTGAAATCCAAAATATGCATCACATTCTATGCTTCGACTACTATAAGAAAAAAAAAAAGTTTTCAATTTTGTAAAGTTTAGAATTAGTTAAGGTGGTCAAACACAAGATTTTTTTATTCTTAAAAAGTTGTAGCAGAAAATTCATAATTAATTATTTATTTGGCAAAAAATTACAAAAAAATATGCATCACATCCAGGCATGAGTCTACTACTTATATCTAGAATCTTGGAAAAATATATCATCATTTGATTGTGATTAAGGTGGTTAGACATACACGTAATTTTTATCTTTTCCCTCAAATTTATGTACTACTACATTGAAATCTAAAATTTTAAACAATTAGATAAAAAAAGTTTCAGACAAGGGTTAGTAGTTTAGAAACTACATTCAATTTCCTACATATTTTATTCTTACAACTTTTTCACATAAGGTTCATAAGATGTTCAACTTTTTAAGTCAAGATGACTAACCCTAATTTTCTGATTTGTCATGCCACTTAAGGCCATAGTTTGGTAAACCATGATCCTGCACATACTCTTTACTTATTGTAATAGATTGATATTATAACTTGACTTATTGTAATAGATTGATATTATAATTTTAAAATTGTAATGAATTCATATGTAGAAATCCTTATCATGCCGAGGAAACGAGCAAAGAATCTAACATTGGAAGAGCGTGAAAGAGACAAAGAGAAGAAAAGGGAAAGAATGCGACAACTTCATGAATACAAAAAAATGCATACCATAGAAGAAGATTTTTCTTTGGATGATGAACATGAAACATCAAAAAAAAGTAAGAGATAATTAGAATTGGAAACAAAAAGACAATGAATGAGAAACGTGTGTGCAATAAGATGATTGAATTATGAACATGTGAGAACATCATCTATGAGCTCCCAAGTTGAAGAGAAACCATAATCCAATGTTGGAGGCACACCATTGTATCATGTTGAAGGCACACCATTGTCTACTTCCCAAGGTGTGGGCACACCCTTGTATCATGTTGAAGGCACACCATTGTCTACATCCCAAGGTGGAGGCACACAATTGTATCATGTTGAAGGCACACCATTATCTACATCTCAAGGTGTAGGCACAACATCGTGTCATGTTGAAGGCACTCAAGATGGTACGCAATTCACACATAATATTTTTTATGCTCCTAGAATTGTTTATAGAAAGCCAAAATATTTGATTGATATTGATACTAACATTTTGCAAGCAATGCCTAACAAGATTCCCAAGTGTACTTGTCAAAGAAATGCTAATTGTATTTGGAGATCATTTTTTGAGAATTTAAAAGTGAGAGGAAGATGTCAACTATTTGTTGAAATGATGAGTAATCTGAAATTTAGGCCCACCATGAAGATTCTTGGGCTAAGAAGGATGAATGAGTCAAGTGAAAAATCTATTGTAAAGAATCTAATGACTGCATATGAGACTGTGGGTTCTACATCACAAACAAAAGATAGTAATGTCACATGACATGTACTTACATCAACAATAGTAAGCACTCAAATGAATAAATCTTGACTCGTTAGAAAGACAAGAAAAGCATTGAAAATAAGTATAAAGTCTCTAATGAGAGCCCTAGGAAGGCATCAAAGAGTGGAAGATCCAAATAGCAATGAGTTATGGTCATTTTCTGGTAGACTATCGCAAAAAAATAAAGCAATTGTTGAAGCTTTGAAATCCTTAATTGAATAATTTTGGAAGAATAACACACAGGTATATCCTAATCAAAGAGATGTTGTAAGAAGGAGGATTGGTAATTGAATTCATGTTCCACATCCAAAACATTTTTTGGATTCAACTTAGACAAGATTTTTTGCAAAATTTATACATATGTATCCACAAATTAAAATTAGTCAGAGATATTTCAAAATGGGTAAGCCTTTTTATGTGAAAATAAATCACACATGCACAACTTGTTGTTGTAGGGTACATATTGAACTTTCTAACCATTTTGATATTTATACGAATATATGTGTAGATTTGCACTCTAACAATATTTTGCAGGATTGTAACATAAATATCTCACCTAGATCTTCAAGGGAATTAATATCTACCATTTTATGTGAAAGAGTGGATGGTCAACAATTTTATATTCTCTCATGCTTGATTGGTACATGCATAGATTGCAGAGGTTTGTGACATTTGCCAATTTGTCAACATATGGAGAGTACGCATGCAATCTGTAATGAAATAGTGGAATTTGGAAAATATAAGATAGTGACATACAATCTAAAAGATGAAAAAAAGGCTAAAAGATGTGATTAATTGAAAATATTCCAGTGTATCAGTTCGTGGATATTTTTCATTAAAAAATTATTTATGAGTATGCAAGGCATACACATAGAGCGTGATGGTTGGATATGCAATTCAAGTTGTGCAAGGACACATTCCCACTTGATACCATTGTTTCAGTTGTGGACTTTGTTAAAATACTAAAATACATTTTAGTCAAATGCTATTTTTTTAAAAATAATTATTATTTTATATTATGAATTGAATTGGAAAGAAGTTATTGGTTTTACTTGCACAATAATGTATTGTTGATTCTATTAGACAAGTGATTTTAAAATATATTTAGGAAGCCAAATATTTTGTTGTAATTCCTACCAACTATTTTTTAAAACTAGTACTTTAAGGCTTTAATAAAGTCTATTTAAAAGGAATATAAGTTATCTTGAAATATATTTTTATTATCTTCAACTTTCTACAAGTAGCTTATATTCTTTATAAATTTACTTAGTTCAAAATAAAACTAATATTAATTTTTAAAATTAATAGGGTATGTGCAGGATCACGGTATGTCAAAAAGTGGCGATGTGAAAAAGAAGTCCTGATTGATAAACTCTTTGAAAAACAACTATAACTTTCAAACAATATATCATTTTTGAAATCTGAAATATAAATCACATTCTATGCTTCATCTAATACAATAATAATAAACAATTATTTCAATTTGATGAAGTTTAGACTAAGTTAAGGTGGTCAGACATGAGAGTTTTTATATTCAGAAAAATTTGTAGCAGAAAAATCATAATTAATTATTTACCTGGAAAAAAATACAAAAAAATATACATCACATTCGGATATGAATCTACTACTTTTATCTAGAATCTTATAAAAAAATATTATCATTTGATTTTTTTTAATGTGGTCAGACATACACCTACTTGTTATCTTTCTAGTCCTAATTAATAGACTTATTGAAAAATAGCTATAACTTTCAAACTACATAACATTTTTGAAATCCAAAACATGTGTCACATTCTATGATTTTCCTAGTTCAAGAAAAATAAAAAAAGTTTTCAATTTGATATACTTTAAATTAAGTTAACGCAGTCAGACATGAGAGTTTTTGTATGCTGGAAAAGTTGTAGAAGAAAAATCATAATTAATTATTTACTTTTAAAAAAATTACAAAATAATATGTGTAACATCTGGACATGAGTCTACTACTTATATCTAGAATCTTATAAAAAAAAATTATCATTTGATTGTGTTTAAGGTGGTCAGACATACACCTACTTCTTATTTTTTTCTTGAAATTTTCATACTACTACATTGAAATTTGAAACTTTCAACATATAGAATAATTGTTTTTCAAAAAAAGTCTAGTATCTTAGGAACTAAATTCAATTTTCTATAGATTCTCTTCTTACATTTTTTTGATATAATATTTATAACTTGTTCAAAGTTCTATGTCAGCTTACCTAAACTTGAAAAGAAAAATTAATTAAAAACAATAAATTAACTCTAACTATTTCTTTCAATCGATGTATATGTGCACCATGATTGCTACATCATTTAAATTCCTTATCCACTACCCATATTTTAATTTATCTATTTTAATTATAAAAAGCATACATATTAAGACCAATTTAGAACAAGTAGCCCAAATCACGTCTAGAATTTGATGGTCTAATGGTCATTTTTGGATTGACATGCTATATTTTTATAAAATCATAAATATGGCATTTAAATTATTAATAAACTGTAAAAATTTATTATGAGTAATATAGTATTTACTTTATAATATAATATATTATTGATTTATTTAGAAATTTTAAAATGATAGATATGAATGTTTCTAAATTTTGAAATAAAATCTTGATATTATTAATAATTATTAGCTGATCATTATTTATTATATATTATTATTGATTTAAAATCTTTTTTAATTAAAAAATTTAATATAAATTATTTACAAGTAAAAAAAAATTTGACAATCAATATTTTTCATAGAAAGTAAAATAAAGATATTAAAATGACCAAACCGTCATTAAAAAATCATATAATAGGTGGGGGTGACTGTCAAATTCGAGTCCCGATCCAAACTTTTATAAATGGCTTTGACTTCTCCAAAATTTATCTTCCAAAATGTTTGGACATCACGAACTCCACTTACGAAACACTATACGACATTACTTTACTAGTGTAACCCTCACAATTTGCAAGCTCTTCTTTTTCTTCAATCTTAACAAGTAACTAATACTGTTTGAACTGTTCAACTTATTTTGGCATACCATATGTTCAAAGAGGATATGAGGACTAGATGTTTTGGTGGGTTATGCTTGATTTTTCTTTTCATGGCTTCCCTCTGCTTTGGAGTTACAGACCTCACAAACAACGATGATGGTCAGCTCTCTAAAAAAATTCATCATTTTCTATCTGTTCTTCCCACGAAAGCTACACAGACTTCTTATTTGGGTACTGTTTTGTTTTTGCATACAACTTCTACCCTAAATTTGATGAGCTTGCTGTGGGAAAATACTGTGCCAACAAGCTGGAATAGTGGCACAGATCCCTGTGACTCTCACTAAGATGGGGTGACCTGCACAAATGGCTGCATAACCTCACTATAAGATCTTATTTTTTATTTTTGTGTTATATTTTCTAGATGAAGATTTCTTCACATATTAATGGTTGTGTTTATATTGCTTAGTTCAAGAGGTGAAATCAATTTTGTAAATGAAAAATCTTCCATCAAAAAAGTATTTTCACAAACATAAAATAATAAACGCAGAAATCTATAAGATGAATTGAGTAGATATGGTCAAGAAAATAGATTGTTGATCTTCCAAACTATTAATATTTGTATAGGAAAGATTTTTTGTAAGGTTCACAGGGTTAGATTTTTTTTTGGAGATTTTATAAGGTTTTAGAAGGGGTTTGGTATATTTTGTAATAATGGGTAAGCTTAAAATTTATGATTATATATTTATATTCAAAATTATTGATAAGTAGGAGATATTTTCCACATCAAGTTATATTTTGATATTGCTATTGGAATTTAATATGTCTAGTGTTTTTAGTCAAAGTCATTGTCCCATGTTTCGTGAGTAGCAGTTCACATGAACCCATCTCTCATGAGAATGAATGCAACACTTAGCACTCATTTGATCTAGGTTAAACTCATTGTCGCAACTGTATTTGTAAAATATTGAAAATTATTGATCAATGGGTGAATTAATTGTTTGGTTATGGTTGAAAGGGTTATGAAGACATGGAATGGTCAAGTTAATTTTTTGTGGGTAGTCAAGTCAAGTTTATGTTTGTGTGGGTCAGTAGATCTTGGGAAGATAATGGACATGTAATGAGTCCACTAGAGTCTTGTAATGGTGTGAAAAGATTCTAAGAAGAGCTTGTGGGTCATTCATTGATACAATGGTGATTTTTAGTTAAGGGATTGAGTGAACCTTTTATAAGGAAAGGCGTTGATGAATCTGGAAAGGAGAGAGATCTAATTGTCAAGTTAGGACCGGAAGTATATTCTGATAATAAGAGAGTGATAGTATATTATGTTGAAGACTTTTCTCATACACATAAATGGAAGGATTGGTGAGTTTTTCTCATAGTTAGAGGCTAAATTTTGTATATAAGTGGTAATGAGTTGTCATGTGCATATTTAGATTCCAATTTTTGTATTTATAAGTGGCTAGGAGATGATTTGTACATATTTAGAGACTGAATTTTGTACATCTTGAATATAAATGCATAAATGAATTTTGTACTACTTGAATATAAATACATATATGAATTTTGTATCATTACATAATAAACTTTTGTAGTGTTATGTATTGTAGACTAGTTGTGATGCATAAACCTCTCCTCATGAGGAATTTATATTGATTTGATGAAAAATTGGTGAAGGAGCACCCACATGCCTTGGTTGTGATTGGTCTATGAAAGGTTTTGGTTTTCCTTTCCCAATTGAGATGTCATCCTAATATTCAAAAAGACCAAGGTAATAATAAGTCTTGAACATAAATGTATGATTGTGGATCCTCAAGTAGCAGTTGTGATGCAAATGAAGAACACTTATATGGGTTTACCCACATAAGGACAATGGTTTCATTCATCTTTCTTTCAAGTGTTCTTGGGTACTTTCCTTGGCTTCTAGGCTTAAGCATCCTATAGGAGTTGAACCAAAATTATGAAGGCAATAAGGACACATAGAACACTAGGTTTGGGGACTTTTAGACTTATGTTCAATCCTTAGTAATGGTTCTCAACATCTAAGATATTGTAACACTAGTCCTTTATAATTAAGACTATCAAATTTAGTGTCTTAGGGTTAAAGAAACATATACATGACTCCAACCTTTTCAAAATTGACATGAGGAATATTCCCAAAAACTATGACTTGTCTACTAAGGATTTACCACCTAAACATCCCATCAAGACATCATCTTTGAATACAAAATCTTTGAGAGTTATGACTATTACAATATTTCCTTTTAGGACAGTCAAAAAAATAATTAATGACCCTTACTAAAATGGCTTCCAATAAATTGATTTGGACTCTTAAAGACCCTACAAATCCCTCTACCACCACACATAAAATGGATCAACATTTTTTTGTCTTCTATAAGGTGATTTCTTCCAATTTGTTACCAATTGAAGTCTTCTACATAGGGAAATTTATGGATGTATAATCATTCCTCAACCTCCAAAATGACCAAAACCAACTTGCAACCAATTTGAAAACAAAATCATTACAAATTAAAAAAAATTCATGACAACATGACAAACTTTTAAGAAACTTTTACATCTTTTCATAAAATGACCCAAAAACATCAAGAATGGTTATATATGGTCACTAATGGTAAAAACTGACCTTATTTATATAACATAACTCAAAACAATACAAAACCCAAAAAATGTATCTCATAGGAACAAGAGTGCCCTTGCACCAAGTTGTTCCCTTGTCATTTGATTGCATCACAAACCTTTCCCTATGTCATTTAGAAAAGACAAATACCATGTGTTCAAAGATTCTAAAAACAAATTCAAGACAAGTACTGAAGAAAAAGTATTTGAATCAAACCATGTTGGAGTTAAGGCATGGTTATGTGATTGGATAAGTCACTCATACACAAAAATAATAGGGATGGGAGAGTGTAATACCTCAACACATCTAACAATTAGTCTAGTAGGGATTCATGGTAATACTGTTACCATAATTTTCATATTCATTTTAGATTGGTAACCTAATTACTAGATGAAAGACTACAATACCCTAGTTTGCATTATTAGATGATCTTGTTTAAATTTGTGTTCATTTCATGAGAAAATATACATGTAAGGGAAAATAAATTTATGCATCTAAAGATTACATGTATATATATAGCAAATATCTTGTATGTATTGTACAAAGAAAGGAAGTGAGAGATAAGATCATCTGGGCTAACACAAGCTGTGAGCATAGCCAACTTTCAGAAGAATATGAATGAATGCAAATATACATAAGTTGATGAGCATTAAAAATGAAGGTACCAGACATTGCCTCAAGTAATGAAGTGTTGATCCGGGGTTGAATCTAGTATGCTCCTATATGATCTAGAACCTGCAAGGAATGAAAAGATGGGGTTAGATCCAAAGGATCTAAGAAATGTCTAGCACCCTATTATTGATCCTCATCTACAATTATGCACGTGCATAGTCAAGCCATACACTTCTAAAAGGAACTATGCTACAGAACATGTGCACTCAGAAAAATGTTGCAGAAAGGAAAGAAGATACCAAGTTTTTACTAACTTGTTTGTTCCATGTGCAGATATAGAAGGAGATTTGACATTGTTGCTTTCCCTCAACCAGGTAATAGAAATCTTGAGAGGATGGCCCTCCCTAAAAAGAGGGACATCATCAAGGGTTGCTATTGTCTGGACAATAGCAATGTATAGGTGTTGGAATCCAAATGAATGATGTTTCCCTGTAATGTGGGCTCTATCAGGAAAAACCTTAAATTCCTTGACAAAGACCACATCACAGGCCAAGAGCACCCATGGTCAACTGTTATGCCCTCCTAGTACCCTACATTAAACCCATCAGGGTTATCAGAAGGCCTATTCTCACAAAGTTTCTGGCTACCCTCATGACCTCAAGGAGGAGCACTGGTCTAAGAAGTGCAAGCTCAGTGAAGAAGCAGTGTCTATGGAGCATTTATACCATGAAGACATAATAGAAAAGATAGAAAGCATGGAAACATAGAAAAGAGATCAACACTGAAAGAAGAAGTAAGTGGTTGCATTTATGTCTCTATGAACACCCGGTGAATTACTGTTGTGACTGCATCATCCAAATAGTGCAACAACAACACCAGATGTTGGTGTTCCATCTGGTGTTGCTATGGCATCATTTCCAAATGATGCATCCATAGCAATAACCAACCATTCCCATCAACAAAAGGCATTCATGATCAAGCATAAGCAATGGAGGGGACATTATCAAGGTCAAATCAGAGGTTAAAGTCATCTATGGAGTGTATTAAATCTGCATGCAGTGAGTAAATCAAGACCAAAATGGAGCAAAAAGTATGATGTCAAATGTGTTATCAAGCAACAGCTCATGGGCTATGACTCAACATGGTATGTTATTTATACAAGATAAGTAAAAGGACATCTTGGTAAAATAGTATGCAAGATCATTAAGCCTAGATGACAGTGATACAATGGTTCACATCTCGAACCTCACAAGATCTTCAAGCTAGCATGCTATCAAAATAGAATGGAAGTGGTGATTCAATGCATCTACAGCCTCAACAACATGGAAACATTGACCCAATAATAGCAAATACATTACAAATTCCAATCTCACAGTCTCAATGAAATAAATAGTGTATAGAACAATATATGGTGCACAATAGCAGCAAGCATGCAATGACAACAATAACATTGCATGATGCTCGAGCTCAAATTCAAAATAGTAAATGTATTAATGTATGATCTAATAGCAGCAATATAACAAATAGAGCACCGGCCAAGGGCATGATGCCATCAGTGAACACCGAGGATCATCAAGAAACCACTGGGGCCATGAGATCAACAATGAAAAAATGATGCCACGGTCCAAACACGGGCTCCATGAATCAGTGAACCTCAAAAAAAGAATAAATCTTGAGGGTCCTCAAAGGAATTCACAACAATAAGCATATTAATAGAATGATAGTGGTGATTCAATAACTTGCGAGCCTTCAAGGAACAGTAACATCAAATGTTAGTAACAACAACATGATCAAGCTCACGGTTTCCTTAAACTAGTAAGTAAGAAAAGACTGCACAAAATGGATACCCTAGCCATGGCTTGAGGGTCCTCAATTAGTCATCAATAGCAAGCATGGGCTGTGAACCCATGATGAGCAGTGAGAATGAATGGAGTACCAAATCAAACTTACGATGCCCTAGTTTAAGATTCAAAAAACATCAAAACAACATGAATAGGGTGTCAATCAAATAACACTAGTACATTTTGCACCTTTTTACGATAGATTATTGGTCAAAGTTTCTACCCAAATGGGTTGAATACCTAACCAACTGATTGGTCGCTATTTTCATCATCAAAATATCGACATTTCTCTTTAATCGTAGAATGTTCGACACCAATCTTGGTAAAAAATGAGGCCAATCTTGGTCGAAAATGACATTAGAAAGTGATGATTTATTGGTTGAACATTCAACCAATTTGGGTCGAAATATTTGGCTGCTTTGCCCATGATGCCAAACTATCAATGGTCATATTTTGACCAAAGTTCATCGCACTTTAGACCAATATTGGTCAAAATATTTGGTAGCTCCGACCAGGATGCCAAACTCACGATGGTCATATTTCGACCAAATTGTGTCACACTTTAGACCAATATTGGTTGAAATATTTGGCAGCTTCGATCAAGACATTTTGACATAGAATGGTCGATTTTTAGACCATACTAGGTCAGACCTTCGACGTCGATGAGTCAAAACGTCAACCATGGTTAGTCAAAATTTTGATGAAATATGGAATGTTTTAAAAAAAAATTGAAGATAAATATCCAGACTAATCACCGATGACATCCTGATCGGTGATTAGTCTGGATATTTATCTTTAGGTGTCCACACTCATTCTGTCGCTTGTTGCCAGCGGGTCCCTGCTTGCTCTATTTTCCAGACTACTTTGGGCTCTAGCAATCCATCTTCTCTACTCCGCTCTACGTGAAACTGTGGGTTTTTTCATTTTGTTTGAACTATTTGAGAGATAGGCTCTGACTGGTGATGCATAATTGGTTTGCATGTTTGTAGCATGGAAGCAGTGCTGGGGATGTTGGTGGTGTTGCGGACAGGGTCCTTAACCAATTGTTAATGGAGATGGATGCTATGACAACCAAGAAAATAGTTTTCATTATTGGTGCTACAAACAAACTTGATATCATTGATCCTGCATTTCTAAGGCCTGGCTAACTTGACCAGTTGATTTATATTCCCTTACCTAATGAGTCCTCACGTTATCAAATTTTTAGTTTTGTCTTCAAAGCGCCTTTTGTTCCCTTAAGTCTTTCCTAGTTGCATGTGTACATATTGCATTTCCATCATCTCACTTGTAAATCTTCATTGTATCTATCATTTGTGCATAGTCATAATAAAACCTTTCAGCTTCATTATTGCATTGTAAGTTTCCTATGGCCCTAAGTTTGTCACACGATCACATTTATCACTTGGGGGTAGGAAAGGATTGGATTTTTGGTACAAATGGATTCAATAGTGCTATTTTTCAGTCACATATTAGAGAGGGAATTATCAGAGCTTTAGAAGAGAGAGATTTTGTTTAATCTTTGATGGATATCATTGTTCACAACCAAGTATTTTGATCCTACAACTTGATCCTTGAGCCTTCATTGACTTTATTATTCAAGATTAAAAATGGACAGCACTTAAATGATCAGAATGTTTGGAAATTCTATTTTGAAAATCTTGATACATTGCAAAACACTTGAAGCTTTTTGATGATCTTTATTGAATTTCCTTTTATCTTGTCTTTTTAGCTAATTGATGATGTTTCGACTAGATTGGTGATGATGGAGACATGATATTTTCTTCTTTCTGAGTGACTATCTTGAGGGAGATCCACCAACTTATGTGAATTCATCTAACGACATGGTCATCAAAGAACCATCGAGGACTTTTATATAAGGTGAAGGGTTGACCTTTTCTTGTTTACACAAATGGATACCTTGGTTATTTAGATGTTCCATATCTTAATACCAAAATCTGATTGCAACATTGAATCCATTGAAATTGGTATTCATACTCCCATAGTTGGTTATTCAGCTAGTGAGGGTTGTACTAGTTTCCAAAAGGGGTTACCAAAAGCAATAAAAAAAGTAGTATTCATATCATCATGATTTGGTCAGTGATGGTTGTACTTGTTTTCTAGTCCCATAATGCTCAATGATGAAAATATTTCTCTATGGCATTTCTGTGTTAAAAGCTAGTGACAATTAGTTGCATTGCATTGCATTTTCATGTTATATTAAGTGCATGTTTGTAGTTATTTTTTTCCAAGGGAAAGGGGGTTCATTCAACAATAATCTTGATCAATCATAAAAAGGGGGTTCAATTTCAACACTTTATCCTTGGGTCAAAGAAATAATGTGTATCCTTGGGTCAAAGCAATAATGTGAGATTATCTTTTGCATTCATTCATACCATTACTCATTATTCATTATCCTTATATCAGAAAAGAAAAAAGAAAAAAGATTCATTACTCATACATCATTTGCATACACTTAGTTAAGGATAGCATTTAAGAGTTGTATACATCAAAAGAATCAAAAAACATAGTTGCATTCATCATTATCCATACTTTCCGTAATAACACATTTGCATCCATATATTGAAAATCAGAAAAACAAATCAAAGTTACTTCATCATTTTCATTCATCTATCTATATCATATATAAGATACATTGCATCCATAGCATAATCAAAAGTAAATGCATCATAAACATCATATAGATAGCTGTATATAAAGACGATCTCACATAAACACATCAAAAGAATCAAGGAAAATATATCATCATATAAATGTTCATAACATCAATGATCCATCAAATCAGTATAGCAAGATACAATATCAATGACACGGTGATACAATCAAAGTTCTGATCAATAAAACATCAACATGATACAAGTCATCCAAAGTAGATCCATAATCAAATCATCAAGATCCTGTCAGGCCACCCCCTCCATCAACCACACCCGATCCATCTGGATGCCTATCACCTGATCTATCCTGAGTAGGAGGAATCTGACTAGTGCTAGCAATACTGGGCCTCTGAGCCATAATGGTCATAAACTGTTGCATCATAGTAGCCAGCTAATCTAGTTGACCCACAATAGCTAATAAACCTGTCTACAATGATTGAACATCCTGTGATAGAGTGTCAATACTAGGAGAAGCCCAAGATGTCTAACCCATATCCTGAGACTAAGGTATTTGTGAAGGCACATGCTAAGCTAGAATCTACCCATGTTGAGCTACTGAAACCTAATGTAACTGAACCAATGGATCTTGTCCACCAAGAACCTATATAGCAACATTAATATGTACCTTTCTCCTGACTCTCTATTGTCTCTTTTGTCCCTCTACTAATGCATCTCTAGGTCGAACAAATCCAGCACCTTGATCCAGCTAAACATATCTGATATCCCTACCTCTGACATGTCCACCTCATACCCATGGCCCAAGTCATCCTCTAGCAATTATTTGGGGAGCTCTCTATCCTCTAGGAGCTCAACATCACCTAGGTCTACCACCATCATCTACATCCCCGTCATCATCTCCGCCATCATCATCAGATCACTCATCCCTATCTGGAATCGACTCTGCAAGATCTGTAAATCTCAAAAATCTATTCTGAGACCACCATTCTCGATACTAAGGAGACATCCCAGCATCTACTACATTCTCTAATATATCCCATCTGATGTATATCAGCCTAGAAATCTGGTCACAAGAAAACTAAAAATCAATTTGAGCACCCCACATAGATCGCTCTGCCTGGACTCGAGTATACAACGCCATACCATGGGGCATATCCTGATATCTGTCATACTATCTAGAAACCTGACCAAAGAAAAATCTCTTGATCATGTGTGGTGATCGACATATCATATATCTCGGTGCAAACATATAAGGGAGCTCGTCATCATCCTCCTGCCAACCCTCGCAACCCAAATATGGTCTCTGTACGACCTGATCTATATCGTCAATCATGCAATGCCAAAACTCTAGCTTGCCTAGATGATGTTGGACAACCATGTCATTATATAAAAATGCAAAAGGATAGCCACAAAGATGGATACAATCTGATAATGGCCTAGTAATGGAAAGATGCTCCCATACCCACAACTGCAATATCACTGCACCTGCTGATAAGGAAGCACTTGATCTATAAACTACCTTGTGCAAATCATGATATAACTGGGCTAGCATGTATGAACCCCAATCAAACCACCAAGGGTGTGCAATCAAATCCTCTAAAATGTGGCCCCATCCAATAGAGAAGCCATGACCTCGTTGGTCTAGAAGTAGTAATTTGCCTATCAATGCACCTAGAACTGCTGGCAATGTCAAAAAAGATGCAAATTGTGTCCAAGTAATCGTATCATCACCAATGGTAGCATCATCGAAAAATCATCTACAAATTGTGCTATCATAAATAGAATCATAATATACACACTCACCCTGAGTCGGAATGCAAAGCAATCTATACACATCCTTGGGGGTGATAGTCATCTCCCCAAATAGTAAATGGAAGGTATTGTGGTCAGAGTGCCAACGCTCTGCCACAGCTGTCAGAAGACCATGGTTTAGCTAGAATTGTGGGATGTCTATAAGGAATCTCAACCCACACATCTCAATGATGTGATACTCTGGCTGGGTCAAATCCTGACCTAGGTCTAATATCCAAGAAGTGACGGTCCATATGTATAACTTACAGAAATGTGCCTGTTTTGAAAATGAAGGGAATCATATCAGTATTTTATATCAGTGGATTATCTTAAGTCAATCAATCCTATCAAAATATCAAGCAATCAAACCTATCACCAATTTTTTGTGTCTCTATGTCTTGAGAGCGAATTATCAGTTATCTAGTTATCAGTATTCTACTATCAATTTTTCTATCAGATCAGATTGAAAAATCACATTCATTGGTACCATTATCCTGATATCCTAATCACTTGTTTTACCTAACTACAATAGACCTATCTTTCTTGGAAATTTAATCATTCATCTGGAGTCATCATATTTTATCAAAATCAAGTTTGAGTATCAAAATTATCAAAATCCTATAGGTGTCATTTGCCTATACGGAGGTGGCATTTTACCTTAGGCGGTGAATTAAAATTCCTATGTGACACTTTATCAAGTAGAAGCAGCACTTTAGCTCTTAAGCGGCACTTCATGACCCTAGGCAGCATTTCATAATGGCTAGACGTCATTTAAAACATAGGGAGTTTTCACCCCGTGTTTTATACATAGCTTGACTAAAAAGCCCTAGTTCTACGCGGTTTCAAATTCATCACAGGTGAGTTTTAAACTATCTTAAGTGGCATTTCAATGCGCGAATGAGTTACTTCATGAGCCTAGGTGACATTAAATCTATCCTAGGAGGCATTTTATGAAATTACAACTAAAAATCAAGAAAATTTATGCAATAAATGCTAAAAAAGTTGTAATAAAATACACTAGGAAGGTCAGAATCACTTACAAGAGGTCCGTAATCCAATGGTCTTTGATACCGACAACCTCTCTCAAACCAATGCTCTCAAATAGGGACAACCATCATGATCAACTTTCTAAGGATCGGAGAAAAAATCTCAATAGTAAAAAGTACAAATGAATACTAAATTTGGGCTTTTCAACCTATTTATGCTATTTGACCTAATTTTGAGAAATTTTTGACCTACTGACCTATATCATCATATCTATCAAACCGAGGCATTTTGTTGAAATTGGGACCATCATCAATGTTTTTAAAAAATGAAAACATATTGGATCAATTATCAAGCAATTTCATCATTTTTCAATCAGGAGATCAATTTGTTTCATTTCTGAGGGGGCAATATCATAGTATCAGAATCTGTATCAAACATCATTGAATTTGGGGCATTAAAAAATTTTGAACTATTATTAGTGGGGCATGTTGTATCATTTTTCATATCAGGTTTCAAATCAGTTTTGTATCAATCAATCAAAGTATCAAATCAATGATCAGGACCTATCATCTACAAAATCAGAGTATTCTTTGAATTGCCATGCTCTGCACGTCAACTCAAAGAGGGGCATTTGTAATCACCTGAAAATGGACAAAGGCAATTAAGAAATAAATCAAAGCAAATCAAGATAATAAAAGAAAATCAAGGACAAGATCAAAGTAATTGAATCAAAATGAATAATTAGCCAATCAAAATTAAAATCAAAGCTCTAATTTAAGATGAATCAAAATCAAGAGCATTTTAATCAAGTTAAATCAAATCAATGTGCAATTAATTTTATTAATTGTATAGTTTGGATTAAATCAAATTCAACCCATTCAAGGGGTACATGGCTAAAATGAATCAATTAAATCAATTAATAAATCCTAATTTCTCTCAACAAACCAAAAGGAGAGGGAATTCAATCAACCAATAGGATTTGAGAAAATGCATTCACATGGATCAAGCCAAATTCAATCTCAATCACTCAATGTGAAAGAGAATCTTGTCCATTGATCTCGTCCACTTGTCCCAAGCTTTGAGGACAAAATATTTAAATTATCTTCAAAGGGTGGAACCAAAGCTAAATCATGATTAAATAACTCTACGCCCTACCCTTGGGATTTTACTATAAATAAGAGTCATTTTGAGAGAAATAAGATATCTTAGAAATTCATTTGCAAAGCATCATCACTATAGGCAATTTCATAGCAACTGAGCAATATTTTGATAATTTGAGAGCAAATAGTGAGAGTTGAAAGCATTATCATGAGCATTTGAGTAAATATTTGTATCATTTTGAGAATTGAGAGCTAGATTAAGCATTTTATCATACTTTCTCATTCTAGGATTGTCAATAGTAGAGAATAGGCTGAGAGCTTCACTTACCAAGCCTAGATAGAGAGCCATGAGATGTCGTGGATGTTAATTTCAATTCTTAGTTTAAATTTGTTTTTTATTTTCATATAATTGTAGTTGATAATCCTAATTTCATGAAGGTGTTTAACATTCACACACAAGTTCTTGCTTGAGAAAATCACCCGTCTCAAAGGATGTGGACCTAATGGCACTGGCCCATTATACCCAAGGATTCAGTGGAGTTGATATTACAAAGATTTGTCAGTGGGCTTGCAAGTATGCTATTAGAGAAAATATTGAGAAGGTGAGTTCAATTGTGGCGGCTTTTGCAAACTACATTTGATTATGAATTTTTTAATGGTTTTTTTTTAACTGGTTTGTTAGAATTTTATAGTTTTTGATTCAATTTTCCTCAACTTGTATCTTATTATTTCAATTTGTCATGTTCTCTTTCCTCTGCACTTTTACAAGATATTGAACGTGAAAGAAAAAGAAGTGAGATCCCTGGGGCAATGGATGAGGATGATAGTGATGAGGTAGTTGAAATAAAGGCTTATCATTTTTCGGAGTCAATGAAATATGCCCAAAGAAGTGTTAGTGATGTTGATATTCAGAAGTATCAAGCCTTTGCACAAACACTACAACAATCTCGAGGCTTTGGTTCTGAATTTTGATTTCCAGATAGACCTGCTGGTGCTTCGGATGTATTTGCTACAACAGATAATAAAGATGGTGATGACTTATATAGTTAGGAAACTTAGTACACAATTGTCATCTTAATGAAGTGACAAATGTGTCTATTCTAGCAGGGACCTTCTGTTGACAAATAACCAATGCTATATTCAATTTGGCTCCAGCTTTTGCTTATATGAGTTTTATCTATTCATATGTTTGAAACTTTATTTAGTTTATCATCCCTTTAGCTGAGGACTTACTAACTTGTAATTCTTTAGAGAAATATTAACTGTGGCAAGGAAATTTAGCTATGGAAACTTTTTCTCAAGTGGTAGATAATGCTACGAAAACCTTGCTTTTAAAAAAAAAATCCCACTGGAAAATATTCTATACTAAATCAATTCTACAACAAAGAAAGTCTAGTTCAACTGATAGGTATGGTGTGCATCCATTTTATGGAGATCTCCCAAGATGATTTCCCCCGCCAAGATGATGTGCATGCATTTTATGGAGATCTACTAAATATTTTATCTGATAAAGATCACTACAAGTTGGCCCTTGGCCAGATCAATATTGCTCGCAATCTCATTGCCAACGTGGCCAAAGCCTATGTTAGGCTAATAAAATATGGGGATTCTCTTTACCGTTGCAAATCTTTGAAGGTTGTTGCACTTGGATGGATATGTACCATTGTTAAGAGAATTGGACCGAGTTTGGCTTACCTTAAATAGGTGAGGCAGCATATGGTTATGTTCTAAATTTTCTATCTATCTAGTTTTCACTACCTATCATTCCTTGGGATATCTTGCAAGGGTTTTATAAATTGATGGTCTATATTTTGGTGGGTGTCTTGTATGGGCCTATGAACTTTTTTATCTTGTCTTTTTTTTCAATCCTACAACTAGATTTTGATATGTGGATTGCTTGTAAGGAACTTTGATACCACCATTTCAATAGTTCTTCGTATGATAGTTTTCTATGCAGTCCCCAATCTAGGCTCTATTTGTAGATTTTTCATCTCAATATTAAAAGAATTAATTTAGTTAAATAAAGCTTTATGTCCTAAACACAATGACAACTAAGATGTGAATTTAATCTTTCTGACAACTAAAGAGTCAAAAAAGATAATAGATGGTTCAATATAACCTACAACTTTGTCCATGTAAGAGCTGAACTCTAAAATTTATGGTATGAAGACCTGCAACTTGCAGCTAAGAATATGATACTGAATAATTATAACTTATTATAAAAATTTAGGAAAACTTAACCATTTCTGTAGCGATTACTTAAAAAAAAGTATACCTGATCGATGACTCAATATTTGTAACTGTAGACACAAAAAATTGGTCAAAGGCTTAAATCAATCAAAAGGTGCATCAAATCATCAAAATAGCATGAAAAATTAATAAATGGGACAAAGGCAATTCAAATCAAAGGAAAATTCAATTAAATGATTAAATGAAGCTTGAAAAGGGGAAAAAAACTATGAAATTGATTAAATTCAATTAATGACATAGTTGTGGAAAGCAAAAATCAAAATGAACCTCTTACCCTTCATGGCTAAATTTAATTACTTTAATTAATTAATAAATCATAATTTCCCTCAACAAAGCAAATTGGAGACAAAATGGACACAAATCACTCACTTTTGTTGAAATGGTCTAGCCTTTTGAAACCATTTAAATGATTGTCCCCTCCTTGTCCCCCCATTTATGGACAAAGCAAAGCCAATTGACCTTACCCAAGCATAACCATGATCAACTCACTCTACCCCCTACCCTTGGGAAATTACTATAAGTATGAGGCATTTTGGAGAGCATTTCCATCTTAGAATTTCAATTGAAAAGCATTGTTATTATAGTCAATTGAGATCATTTCTAAGAGCAATTGAAGCATTTGAGCATTTGGAGTTATCATTTTAGCATTTTATCATTGCATTGTTATCAATGGAGCTAGATTAAGCATAAATTCATCATAGAATAAGCATCTAGAAGCATCATAGCAGCATTATTCTCATTTTAGAGGTGTCACTAGTGAGGATTTGTAGCTGAGAGCTCACTTACCACTTCTTTCTAGAGATCCATGAGATGTTATAGATTGTAGTTTCATTTTAGAGTAAATTTCCTTTGTATTTAGCTTAAATTGTTGCTACTTGATCTTAATTTCATGAAGGTGAATAATATCATCACACAAATGGCGCCCACCGTGGGGCCTTGAGCCTCAAATACTAATAAATTTGTGATTTAAATCATCTTTGCATACATTTTTTTTGGTTTTCGTGTGTTTTATGCAAGAATTTTCTAAAGTCACGCCTACGGGAGATCTATTCATGCTTGGAATCCTTACAGTGTCGCTTCGGAAGCCTGATCTTACACCTGTTAGCTAAAAACTCATGCCCAGAATGGCAAAGCATTCAGCCTTTACGGCTTCAAATCATGCCTAAACACAGGGAAGTATCGCGTATCACTTATTTTCTGTCATGTTAATTTCCTCTTTGGATTGCGCTTTACACTTAATATCACGCTTAAAAAGAAATTTTCTCTCGCGTAGTAATTGAGATTATCATGCCTTTGATCGTTAATATTACGCTTGTGATAATATCTTTATCGCTTTAGATGCTTTGAATGTCGCTTTGCATTGACTATTTGTCACAGATTTAGGATTCTGTTTACGCTTTACAGAGTAGATTTACCGCCTGTGCTATTATTAATGTCCCTTGTGCACTGAAGTATGTTGCGTGTAATCAATAAAGTCACACCTCTAAGTGATTTATTCATGCCTATTAGCTGGAGGATGTTGCCTGCGTTTAATTTGCTATTTTCACGTTCAATTTGATAAAATTTGAAAATCTGACTCTCTGTGTTTGTTGTTAACCAGTAAATGAGCAGACATCCGAGAGTGAAAAAGCCAAAAAGCAGGTTCAACAAGGAGGGAAAAGCATTGGCAAAGAAAATAAAGAAGGAGAATCAAGTGCATACAAAGGCTATCCTTGAATCCACACTAGATGAGGATGTCCAGGTATATGATAAATATTTAGCTGTGATTGAAGCTTATAAACAGAAATTTGTGTCTCTAAATTGGATTTATGAACCTTGAAATTAAAGCTTCTTTCATTAAAATCTTTTGATTGATTACATGAAAGTTTGGTTTCCCCTCATTGTAGTCTTTTGCTAGCTACAAGGAAAGGTATTCTACTCAAACAAGCTTGCATTCCCTTAACTTGTGGCATTGTCATTTAAACCTAGCTTTAATAAGGAAGAAATTGAACCACACATTTCAATTCTAAGAACCTCCTTATCAAGAGGTTGAAAAAGAACTAAGTGTTTGAAGTGTTTGAGAATCAAAAGGAAAGTTAGGGATATGCTCTTCACCTTCTTGGTGAAACAAACTCCCAAAAACTTTACTTAAAATTCAAAATCTGCCTTACTTGCAAAATGAACATGCTAGAGATTTAGTGGGCTCACCTCCCGAATTTGCCTTAGCGAGGCTAGTGAGAGGGACAGCCCAAAGTGGGATACACTTGCTTTTTCCATGAGAATCTGACCCACTATAAAATGAAACGCATGCATCCTTAATGGGGTGCATGACAATGGGATTTTAATCTTCTCGAACTTCCTCTAGTAGTCTTTACAGATTACGCAAAATCATGCTTCGGTGCGTGTGGGAAGCCCCTTAACATACTTGGGGGATGAGATATTTTAATTCATTTGAATGGAATATTTACTAAATCCTATTTAAAGTAGCAAAGCCACCTTGTAGAGCCATGTTTACAAGCCAAAATTGACTTTAGGTAGGCTGCTTGGAAGTTTTTATTGTGATATACTTGTGAAAACATTTGAGAATATACACATTAGTTGTTGTTTAGAGACATTTATGTGTGTGTTACATTTGTTTTCAATTTTCAAAACAAGAAATTTTCAAAAATACCTGATCAAAAGTTTTAAAAAATCTAAAAAATTATACCCTGGTCAGAGAAGTGTTGCCTGTACACAAAATACACTCACCTATAAGACTTTTAGTCATGCCTATGACTTTTTGAAACACATGCATACACACTAAAGTCACGCTCGGAACCATTTGAAACACACCTGGTTAAAACTGGAAACCCGCTTGGAAATAGTAAAGTGTCGCCTAAGAACCTACAAAGTACCACCTTCACCAAATCAGTACATGCTTAGACAAGTTTCAGACATGCCTAAGATTTTTTTAGTCACGCTTGGAAAACAAAAAGGTCAAACAAAGAGTACTTCCAAGAAGATTCAAAAAATTTTGAATATCAATTTGAATACCCTTTTTCAAGTTTTCGCTGATCCAACTTACAGTCTGGTCAAAAATCCAGTTTCGCATATCTGTCAAATTTTGCAAAGGATTAGATCCAAGTAGTCTTAACGTGCATCCAAGGTTCATGCCTACATTCACTAGATAATATTACATCAAGAAAACCTTGCAAGCTGATGGGACTTATTTGAGACAAGAGCTCCCTTATCCCGGAGATGAAACTACTCCTAGAGTACCACAAAAGTCACCCGAACAAGAAAAAGAAGACAACATGATGTATCAAGGTAGTTTGGGTGGTAAGGATAATAGTGGAATTGATTTCACCAACCAAGGTAATGCCAATGGTGGAGGCAATGACATGAATAACCAGAGAAATATTAATAACCAAGGAAATACCAACAATGAAAGAGTAGATCCAAGTGCTCACGGAGTTAACCAAACTCATACTCAAAATAACACCAAACTAATGGCAGAAGATGCCATGGATGAAAGAGTTAGTGAGGTTGTCCAATGTCCTTATTTTAGAAGGCTCATGGAAAAGGCAATGGACCTAGATAGAGAAAAACATTTCATAGACTTAGCACAAAAAGGTCTCAAGCTTCCCCGTGACTTTGATGTCAACCAACTTAAAACACCGGAAGTTGAGGAAAGTACCTTAGACATCATGAACAAACAATTCAAGGCATTTCAAATGCAACTAGACAACATCAAACAAAGCGGGTCTCCCAAGCCTTTCTCTATAGAAGCATTGTGCCCATTCCCATTTGATAAAAGCTTGGTTATGGTGCCATTCCCGATCAATGTTGTGTTCCCTAAATACGACAAGTACAAAGGAACAACGGATCCTCAAGATCACTTACGGGAGTTTTGTGCATTGAGCTTAGAGTTCATGCATGATACCACATATTTAATGAGATTATTTCCACGAAGCTTAGGAGGCATGGCTATGGAGTGGTTTTCTAAGTTACCCTCCGGCATTAAAACCTTTGAAGAGTTAGCATCAAAATTTGTGGCTCATTACTCATATAACATTAAACATGATGTCACGATGATAACATTATGCAACACAAAACAAAAAGATGGAGAGGCCTTCCTCACTTTTCTACAAAGGTGGAGGATAGTTTTTGCAAGATATCCTAGAAGTGTGCCTAAAAAAGAGAAGATGGATATCTTCATAAACAGTTTGAGTAATGAGTTAAACTACCGCTTACGAATGCAATGTCCAAAGACCTTCCAAGATCTAATTGAAAATGGAGTAACCACGGAGGAAGTATTGGTCAAAAGTGGAGAACTCAAACTGTACAAAGATAATAAGAACAACCCCAACAGTGGCAACAATGGTAACAATGGCAATAATCAGAAGAATCATTGGTTTAATAGTAACAGTCGTTATAAGAATAACAATAAAGGAATTGTGAATGATGGAGTAGTTGAATCTAGTAACTTGAAGGTGGTCCCCTTTGCTCTTACAAGGACACCTAATCAAGTGAACAATACCAATCAGAGCTCTAATGCACCATCCAACAACAATCACACCAACAATGGAAATCAAGGAGATAATTCAAGGAATACTAAATTTGATAAACACTTGAGGCCAACCCCCACAAGGAACTTCACACCCTTGGGTGAACCCCTTGAAAAGGCATTAAAGGTTCTCCTGGCTAATAATGTCATTACTCTACCCAAAATTCAGCCTTACGAGCCAAATGATAAGCCTGGTTGGTGGAGTGCCAATACCCATTGTGAGTATCACAGAATTCGAGGACACACAACAAATGAATGCCTACAATTAAAAAATGTAGTGCAAGATTTAATTGATAACGACACGATCACCATTGACGGACCTCCCAATAATGAAGATCATATGGCATTCAAACAACCCTTTTACAAACATGATAAGGGAGAGTCATCAAATAACAAGAAGCAAAGCGCCAATAATCTCAACTTTGCGCCACCTTATGATCACATTGTTAATGCTATAATAGTTAATGAACAACCTCGAAAGGAAGCATCAAATGTCATTACAAGAGGGTAGCATTTAAGAATAACCTTACAAGGGATAGCTCCTAAAAGCACTAACATCCCACCATCCAATATTGTAGTCAAACAGTCTTCTACAGCAGCAAGGCCTTATAGTTTGGTTGATCAATTGCAACGTACTCCAGCAAAAATCTCTATCTTAGAATTATTGAAGTTGTCACCAAACCATAAGGAGATTTTGGAAAAAGCTCTAGGAGAGACACATGTTCCTACTAACTTAGAGACAGAAAGGTTTCAACATATGGTAGGTCACCTTGTAGCACCTCATTGTCTTTCATTTTCCGATCAAGATGACATGTCTATAACCCATCCTCAAAATCTACCATTGCATATAGAGGTCTTAATTGAAAGGCATAGAGTCAAAATAGCTCTCATTGATGGAGGGGCTGGTCTCAACATTTGCACATTAAGTCTTGTCAAATCCTTGGGTCTATCTGAGTCTTGCATTGACCCTACAAAGAAAATCACCATTAAAGCTTATGATGAAGCTGAAAGAGCTTCTAAAGGCATGATTGTATTGCCCATCCAAGTGGGACCTGTCAAGAAGGACATCAATTGCTAAGTGCTGGACATGAAATTAACTTATAATATTTTTTTGGGTAGACCATGGATTCATGAGATGCAAGTAGTCCCATCCATGTACCACCAATGCATAAAATTTATGTACATGGGTGAAGAAATCATAGTTGGAGGAGACTCTAACCCATTCCAATATTGCAATACACTCAAACCTCCTCATGAGTTATACATTCCACATAATCGGGAAGGAATTATTCAAGAAACCATAGTTGAAGATGTTAAAATGAAGGAACTAACAATAAATGTTACTCCACACCCTCCTCAAGCTAGCTCAGTGACATCAACTAAGGGAAAGGAAAAAGTGAGCTACGAGGGCCCAAATGCAATGGAAAGTTCATACATAGCACCTAAATTGGAAATAGTAATCTATAAACCTACCAAAGAAGAAAAGGAAAAAGCCAAGAAAGATCATTACCAACACATGAGTGAAATGATGAACAACTTTGAAAAACAATGCAAGATTAGTTCAAAAGGGATAGGGGAATATTCTGTTTCTCTATTTGACATGCCCACATCTCCAAAATCACATGGTAAACCATCAAAAGAACATAAGTATAATTCCTATTTTGTAAGGGAAGATAACAAAGCAGCATGGGATAAGGAAGAAGATGACGTCCTTCAATGGCTTTACCATGATGAGGAAGATACTTCCAACACTCCCATGGAAAGAATTCAGCATGTAAAGATACAAACTGAGCAATATGGAAAAGGCTTTGATATAATGCAAAAGATGGGATACAAGGGAAGAGGACCCTTAGGCCAAAGAAATAGGGGATTATTGGAACCTATAGAACCTATTTGGAGGGCAAGTCATGAAAAATCTGGAGTAGGTTTTCAATGCAAAGGAGAAAGTTCAAGCCCAATGCAAGATTTTTATCCTCACATAAATGCCTTAGAATCCAAAGGAGATAGTGATGATTCTCAGGATTATGAATGGGATACTTTATCAGATGAATCATGTCATGACAAGGAAGTGATTGCTATACATACTTATGCAAAAATTCCAAGGTAAGAAGCTCAAATTAGTGAAGAACCTCCTATTCAAAGGCCTAATATCGAGCAAGTACCTGCCAATGGAGCATGGATAGAAACATTTTGGATACCTTTAGAGGAGGGAGATTCAAACGTTAGTTTTAACCCGCTTGTGGCTTTTCCCATGTTGTTTCCCGTAGAGGTTGATCAGGACTCGAGTGAAGGGGACTTTCACACTTCTTCCATGGATCATCTTGAGGAAGCGCACGTCATAGATCTAAATGATACAATGTATGAACCCTCAAATGAAGTCATGTCCATAACACCTATTGATGACATTTTACCCAATGAACCCTTACTTTTGATAAATCTGCACCTCATTGATTGGGACCAAACCGAACCAAATGACCTACTTTACTTTTCCAATGACCAAGCAATGAATCACTACCTTAATGTGGTTGAACCCTCTTCCACCAATGAATTCAATATGAACATAATGACAGCAACAGGGGTTCAATCTCTTAGTCAAAAGAAAAAAATTAAAACAAATAGAAAAAAAAATAAAAATTTCTATTGGTGAAAACCCAACTGTGGCACCATTAGAACCAAAAAAAATAAAATTAAAAGATGTTTCTTTTGGTGAAAACCCAATTGTGGCACCAAAAGAAGAGAGATTAGACACTTTTCCTAAACATGAAGAGGAAAGGTCACCTATACTCATAGAGCCAATGGAAAAGGTCAATATTGGGACAGATTTGGATCCAAAGTTCATACACTTGGCAGCATCACTGACACCTCTAGAAAGAGAAGACTTCATAAAATTCTTCCAAGAACAATAAGTAAACTTTGCATGGTCATATGCTGACATGCCCAGATTAGATCCTGACTTTATAATGCATCATCTGAATGTTCGACCAGGGATTAAACCCGTTAAACAAAAGTTGAGAAAAATGCACCCCCACATAGCTCTTTTGGTTAAGGCAGAATTGGAAAAATTGTTGAAAGTAGGGTTCATAAGAGCAATAGCATATGCCGAATGGATCTCCAACATTGTACTAGTCACAAAGCATGATAAATCCATTCATGTGTGTACAGATTTTAGAGATCTAAATCTTGCTTGCCCCAAAGATGATTTCCCACTTCCGAGCATAGATGCCATAGTGGATTTGACAGTAGGACACTCAATGTACTCATTAATGGATGGCTTTAGCGGGTATAATCAGATCAAAATTGCACCCGAAGACCAAGAAAAGATAGCATTTACTTTCCCTTGGGGTACTTTTTGTTGGAATGTCATGCCCTTCGGTCTTAAAAATGTCAGAGCCACATATCAAAGGGCCATGACAACTATCTTCCATGACATGATGCACACATTTTTAGAAGACTATGTGGATGATATATTGGCAAAATCCCACAAAAGAGAAGAACACCTCCACATTTTGAAAAAAATATTTGTTAGGTTGGAGCAATTCAAGGTCAAATTAAACCCAAATAAATGTGCCTTCGGAGTCTAATCCGAAAAGTTACTAGGTTATATAGTTTCTGCCAAAGGGATTGAAGTGGATCCTGAGAAAGTACAAGCTATAATGGACATGGAAATACCTAAGAATATCAGCCAAATGAGATCTTTGTAGGGCTTAATTTCTGAGGGGGCAATAAGGGTATCAAATCAAAATTGCAATCATACATCATGAAATCAGTGGGGCATCATAAAAATTTTTGTATCAAGAGGCAGCAATCAATCACATAGGGAATCGCAATCAGGACATAAAGAATCTTTGAATCGGTGTTCTTCACACATCGACTCAAAGAGGGGCATTTGTAGACACAGAAAATTGGTCAAAGGCTTAAATCAATCAAAAGGTGCATCAAATCATCAAAATAGCACAAAAAATTAATAAATGGGACAAAGGCAATTCAAATCAAAGGAAAATTCAATTAAATGATTAAATGAAGCTTGAAAAGGGGAAAAAAACTATGAAATTGATTAAATTCAATTAATGACAGTTGTGGAAAGCAAAAATCAAAATGAACCTCTTACCCTTCATGGCTAAATTTAATTACTTTAATTAATTAATAAATCATAATTTCCCTCAACAAAGCAAATTGGAGACAAAATGGACACAAATCACTCACTTTTGTTGAAATGGTCTAGCCTTTTGAAACCATTTAAATGATTGTCCCCTCCTTGTCCCCCCATTTATGGACAAAGCAAAGCCAATTGACCTTACCCAAGCATAACCATGATCAACTCACTCTACCCCCTACCCTTGGGAAATTACTATAAGTATGAGGCATTTTGGAGAGCATTTCCATCTTAGAATTTCAATTGAAAAGCATTGTTATTATAGTCAATTGAGATCATTTCTAAGATCAATTGATGCATTTGAGCATTTAGAGTTATCATTTTAGCATTTTAGCATTGCATTGTTATCAATGGAGCTAGATTAAGCATAAATTCATCATAGAATAAGCATCTAGAAGCATCATAGCAACATTATTCTCATTTTAGAGGTGTCACTAGTGAGGATTTGCAGCTGAGAGCTCACTTACCACTTCTTTCTAGAGATCCATGAGATGTTATAGATTGTAGTTGCATTTTAGAGTAAATTTCCTTTGTATTTAGCTTAAATTGTTGCTACTTGATCTTAATTTCATGAAGGTGAATAATATCATCACACAATAACCTCTCATAAACTTTTCCTTTCCACTTCAATATCTTTCCTTGATAATTATTGATCTCCTCAGAACCACTAGAAAAATAACAATGACAACAGAACTTGCTACTTTAGAAAATTGCATCAATAGTTAACTTAAACATTATAGTCATGAAGGGTGTAACAAAATCAACACAATGAATATATTGATTTCAACTAGTGTGCACAAAATAGTTATGTATTTAGAAAGTACAACTAGCAAAATTTAGCAATATGAGGAGATACCAAAAGAACTGTCCACAACAAAAAGAAATAAATAAAAATATGGCAGGCTGACAACAAAAATGTAAACCCAATCCTAAGATATTGCAAGAAGAATACATCCCTCACAAAATCTAATAGATATAGCTAAGGAATTTGATTGTTGTTGAATAGTTAACTTATCAGACATATTTAACAATGTTTAAAACACCCTCGATAGAACATGAGACTTGAATGGTTTGATCAGGCTTTAAAAAGTCCAGTAAAGAGCCAAATAGAAAACACCATAGGTATTCTAAAGCACTGAAGCATTTGGAATTCAGTGTTTGTAAAGGCTCTTGGCATTTTAGTTTTATGCATGTTGTCTTTGCTGACTTTTGTGTACTTCTTGTATATGTAATAGGTTTGGTAGTGGCAAGGACTGTTGGTGAGTTGAGTGCAGTAGAGAGTGTTAACTCCCCAAGTTGCAGAGTTGTTATATAAGTGTTACTATGTTGTTGTTGTTGATTGGTGTCCTTGAAGGGATGGGAATGGTAGTAAGCTTGTAACTTCACAAGGAGATAGTGTCAAGGGAAGGTACAGCCTTGCTGTGCAAGAGTTTTCACCACATCACGCTTCTCTGTAGTATTATCTTGTGTTATTGCTCTATTTCTTAATGTTCAGTTCTTGTCATTGAATTCATGCATACAATCATCTACAATTACAGCACTAAAACAACTAATTTTTGAGCACATAAGGATTGTTTTCTTAAGTAAATCCTAAGGGGACGGCAAGTAAATTTATTCACGTGGGTATATTAGGCTATTAGCTATAGAATATCTATGCCACTTATAGATCCAACTGATATCTGAGTAGTTGTATTCTTTGTAAATTATGGCTTTCTTCTAGTGTGACCCGTTTTACAGATTGATGCATGATGCTAGAAATAGAATAACTACAAATAAATCCCTTTCATTCGGCATATCTTGGAACAACATGACTCAGGAACTGCACAAAATGGCATTAAGCTTAGATTTTGGTTTGCATGTAGTACACCAATTCCTTCATTGAAGACATTGTCTATAATAACCTGTTAAAAAAAAGAGGCAACTGAGGATAATTACATAGGTCTCTAGAAACAACATTACCCAACTCTTTCTCTCAAGCCAAAGACTCAGTGTGTTCAATTGCCCAAACTAGTAGTTAATTCTATGTTGAGTATATCTGTCAAGCCCTCCTGCAGTTTGAACGAATTAAGAATAGAAGATGGGAACTGATTTAACACTTCACCTACTCAAAAATACAAACCAACGAAATAATCCACATTAGGCCAAGAGAGGTTGACACATTCAATATGAGAATACTTACACAAAATGAAGCTGAATCATGCCAAACAATGACAATGAGAAGTTGACTATTGGCCCTTCTAGTTTTTTATTTGATAGTTGCCTAACAATGACACATTCAAAATGCACTTATCAGAAAAGACCTAGAATGAATTGTTGCCCAAATTTTCCTATCTTCGCAATTTTGGCCTGATCTAGTGTTGTCCTCATGCTTCAAGCCCTGTTAGCACCCTGAGAAAATTTTATGGCTCTGTGTCTTTTCCTCTGGTCTCTACAAGTGTTTTGTCTGTCTCTGGCTTCAAAAAAGAACCTAGGTCAAAATTCATAAAAGTACCCATCTGAGGCAAAAGCCCTAAAAGACCCTTTCACTTGTTATAATTCTTCATTACCTTTTTCGGCCACTTAAGGTCTCCATTTTCCATGTGCACAATTAAATCCTTTAATCTCCAAATCTCTTATTCCTGGCAGTCAAAGCCCTAACACTTAGTGATCAAGCGAGTGGTTAATGTTTGGCATCACAGTTTTAGTCTTTGAAGACGCTAAGTATCGATCAGATCTGATGGTCATCACTATTCCGTAGAGTGAAGATGCAAGTGTTTTAAGATCACGGCATAGTGATGGCCATCGATCTTCCTTTCATGTAGTGCTGTAGGTTGTCAGTGGGTCCACTACCATGTAGTCCGAGGTGTACGCTTCTAATTGGCCAGGCTGGTGATGTGGAATTTTGTCAGCGGGCCCAGTGGGTTGTCTTTCCTTTAAGATCTAACAACTATCATATGATCACATGGAATATTCCAAGCCCATGCAATCATAAACCAGCCATTGATTTTACCTTCTACCAGTGCTCTGTCAGGTGGGTCCTCAATTTCTGATGTGTTCACATTTGATTGGTTGACGGAGTGATGACTGGGATCTGTCAATGGGATCGTGTCAAAGGATCTATAGGGCATCAGTAAAAAGTAATATCTATGGTTGTCTTATGATCTCATAGAATCTTCTGACCCTATGAGATCATGCGACAATCATTCAATCGTCCAAGTATTTAGGCTCTATCTTGTGGGTCCGTCTGACATGGTTAGTTCTTATTGGTCAAGTGGGTATAACAGGTGGAATCTGGCGTGGGTCCAGATTTTCTCAAGTGAGTTGGTGGTTGATGAAGATCTACAGTTTTCACTTGATCACAAGGGATCTTCTGAGGCCATGCGATCATGCGACAACCATCTGATAAGAATCTTAGTGGGTCGTGGGTCCGATGTGCTACGTGTTGCTGAGCTGTTCATTTTTTATTGGCTTCTGACTGATGATGTGGTGTTTAACTTTTTAGAGGGGCTTGTGACTATTATGAAGGATAATTTGAGTCATTCATCTACTGAGAGAAGCTGTGATCGACGGTCACATTTTAATTTTGACCTACTAGCCGTTAATATTTAAATTCAAATATATCTTTGTAGGGTTTTACTAGGGTTTTGATCCAGCAGTTGATTGTGACAAAATGGGTAGCTCAAATTGAATTCTTCAAGACAATTGTAGTTAGGATGATGATGAAGAATATCTGATGGCCATCTCATGTGATTTCTTAGGGTACCATGTCAGTTTTCTTGCACCAAAGAAACATTGAAAAGGTGGCGCCACCTGTGGCCTTCTGTACTTCAAAAATATAAATCAAACCTGTATCAGATTTGGGCATTTATGGTGGGGCCGAGTTGCAGAAAGTGGTAAATAGATCAAGGCAGCTTGTCCGCAGGTAGATGCAGTACAGAGATGGAGTTTGCATTCAAGGAACATATCTGATCGATCAAGATATTTCAAGACACATTTATGATTAGACATGATAGAATTAGGGTTTGATTATTAGATGATAATTTATGTAACCCTAATTAGGTTTCGAATCCTGCCTACATGCAAAAGGAGATGTATATATTAATTTTTGGAGCTTTTAGAGCTCAGAGAGTTCACATTTTGTAAAGAAGAAAGTTCTCTTTCTTAGAAAGTTATCTGTGGCATTTTTCTGCCCTCTGGTTTTCTACATTCTGTAATCTCCCATTGATTGTTTAGATATTGTAGAGGTATTTTGTGACATCCTCTCTGTCCCTATGCTTCCTTGTCTAAATTCTCTCTTATTGAATTGAAGTATATGTATTTTTTTCAGTAATTTCTTAGGGTTCTTGATCCCTCTTTCTTTCTGCAATTTATGTCTATTCTTGTGGGTGATTTGATTTGAAAGCTCTTGTGGGTATACTTCAACCCCTGGCAATCTGTCTCATTCCTATACCTAGTTGCAGAAGTGAATGTTTGTTTGTAGGTTATGGATTGTGTCTAATTTCTTAGGAATGCTATTGCCTTGTGAAATTTCTCTCTTTCCCTGAATAGCCTCTTCCTATTGTAGACCCTTCTATGAAATATTGATGCAAGCCTATTCAGTGAGTTGTGATATCCTAGACTTGATTTTATGCATTGATTCCATCCTTTATACTATAATTCAAACCATATTTTTGGTGTATCACCTATTAGGTAGTTTGCTTTCAGTATTTTCCCTTTCATGCATTCCTTCTATCCCTTTTCCCTCAAAGTTTTACTTTTCATGTCAAGAAGAAAATTAAGGTGATCATCCAAGAGGAACTAGCCTAGAACTTGGAGATCTCATCTTAGTTAGCATAGGTCCCACAACCTGGAGATGATTCCCATGTTATACTAGGTTATCAAGACCAAGAGAGCTTGAAACAAGGGTGCAAACTTAGTGTATAAGAATTTTGGCACGCTCGGTGGGACTACGATCAGATTCAAATTTAGAAGACACCCCACCTTGGGAGTAACAATTTTGGCACACTAGGTGGGACCAAGGTTCAGATTTATGTTCAAATATGTTACCGAGATCAGATTCAAATTCATAAGACACCTCACCTTGGGCATAACATTTCTGATTGTAAAAGAAGTTCATTTTGAAAAGATTATGTTATCTCTGATATACAAATTGCATAATATAGACTTTTAGAAGTGTTCTACCAAGTATATCTATCGACTCCACTAATTTCATAGATCCAGGATAAATTTGTTCAAAGTTTATGAGAAAGATTGAGACTAGAAGCTCAAAGCCTACTAAATTTTCAGAGTTGCCTTTAAAAAGAGGCTACAAAAGTAGATAAACTCAAAGAACATCTCCTGCAAGGAGAGTACAATCTACACCTCTTGATACTTCAGAAAGGACATCTTTACCCTTTCATCTCAGAAGAAGAGGAAGATCTCTAACTAGAGATCTAGAAGAAGATTCAAATCTAGCTTCCAACACAACTCACACAGTTGCTACACATCAAGTTTTAGTCCCTACAATGGCTAGACAGTTTGCTTTTGCACCTTTCAACCAAGGGAGTCCATTAGCCTTTGCTCAACATCATGATGTGCCCTTGGTGGCACTAAAAAGTATACCTGACTTCACAGGTGAAGGACAGACTACAACTTTTGAGCATATAAGAGATGTGACCACTATCTATAGCATACACAATATAACTCAAGAAGATGTGGCCACCAAATTATTAGTAGCCTCTCTCAAAGGTAAGGCTCTTGAATGGTTTAGAACTTTAACTGTTGGTTCCATTACTTCATGGGATAAATTAGGAGATGCATTAAGTAAACATTTTGAAGATAAATCAGATAATTTGTCATTGCTTGAGAAGCTGACAACCATTAAAAGAGACCCTCAAGAACAAATGACAGATTATAATAATAGATTCCTCAAGACATGGAATAGAATTCCAGTCTTAGTAAGGCCATCAACCAACCATGCTTTCCTATATTTCCTGCAAAGTCTGAATGGTCAAATTTCCATCATGATCCAATCTATGGGTGGTACCTCTCTACCTCAAGCTTTTGACATAGTTGTCAGGGCTGAAAATTGTTTAATCCAAGCAGGTATGATAGCTAGAAGGCCACCCATGCCCATCTTTCCTAGCCTTCAGTCTGTTGCACCTACACAAGTACCCCCATTTACCCCTATTCCAACCATATTAGCACCTCAGTCTAGTACTAGCGGTCAGGAGCTAAAAACAAGTTTCTCTCAAGAGCTATAAGACTTGAATAATAGTCAACAAACTAGTCAACAAGAAATAACAAACTTGTTGCACACTTTGCTAAAGAGGTCATAAACCTAAAGAAGCAGGGGCAAGGAATCAGACCACCCTTTCAGCCACAAGGCCAAAGTCCTAATCAACAATATTAGAATAAGGGACAGCCTTGTCAATAAAATAGGCCACCATACCAAGGAGGGTATCAAGGGCAAAGACAAAATTTTAATCAAAGACCATTCCAACCATACAACCCTGCACCTCTTAATTCTGTGAATTCGGTTAGGGACATGGTTCCTAGTCAAAATAATATGGCTATGGACAATGAATGGTGTTTCCCTTGTAATCAGCCTCACAATCAAGCTACATGTTCAAATGGATTGATGAACCAAGCACTGATGGTTCAAAATGCCTCACAAGCTCAATTAGAGGCTTCTTCCAGTGGATTAGTTCCTCAACAAGAACCACAAGATAATGAAACTACTCTTTTTAATTGGGAGCAACAAGATTTTGATGGAGTTATTAGTGAACCTTCCATTGCTGCCAACACAAGGTCAAAGAGAAGGGCTCAAGACATGGAGTGAGTAGACTCTGGTATTAAAGCTACTACATCTACAGAGCCAATGCAACAAGCTACCCCCATCATATTCAAGAAGGCTCCTATCATTACAAGCAAAGAGGGCCAGACTCTCAAAGCAGTAGAGCCCATCATAGTAAAATCACAACAAAGAGTACACACTGTGACACCTTTCAACATTGTAGACAACATGAAGAAGGTGAACATTACCATGTCTATGTGGGACTCTTTGGCTATTCCAGGGCAGCTTGAGATGTTGAAGAAAGCTATGACTAAAATGACTACTCCTCAACCTACAAAAGAAGTTGCAAAGCCAATGTTGGTCAACACTGATCAAGAAAAGGAGGCTCCAAGTTGTAGCTCCAAAGGCAATCCCATGCAAGGTAGGAACTCAAAACCACCTCCCTTTTATGTATCCTTAATTATTGGAAAATCCTTAGTACATAATTGTATGGTAGATAGTGGAGCTACTAGTACTGTAATGCCCAAAAAAGTTGCTGACCAATTAG
Organism: Chamaecyparis obtusa; assembly: GCA_027943335.1. Classification (NCBI taxonomy): domain Eukaryota; kingdom Viridiplantae; phylum Streptophyta; class Pinopsida; order Cupressales; family Cupressaceae; genus Chamaecyparis; species Chamaecyparis obtusa. The sequence continues at coordinate 64,003 of BSBK01008055.1, read as the reverse complement.
GACTTAAATATGAACCCCTCCAAAAGAAGGTTACACAACTTGATGGATCCTCAGTTAACACTATAGGTGTTGCCAAAGATACCAGTCTAATCCTTCATGCTAATCCTAATTTCTCTATCCTACTTGATATTTATATCATAGATCTCCCTTCTTTATTTTCCATATGCTTGTCAAGGGAGTTCACAACCAAAATAGGAGGCTACCTTTCTTCTGACTGGTCCCACATGCTTTTCCACACAAGATATGGTACCAAGGTTACCATTAAATCTGAATCATTAGCAGCACACCATATAGAGCCATGTGTATCCAATACCATCAATGTGAACTACCGTATATTTGATGACAGTGATTTCCCAACTATCAGAGAAGCAAACACTAAGACAGAAAGTATCCCTGATGTTTTCTTAGATGAGCTAGAATCAGAAAAGGCTTTTGAAGCCCAAGAAAACATTATTTGGGATGCTGGTTTGGGAAGTTATTTGATACAAGAAAGTGGATCCATAGAGCCAAGTCTTCTCAAGGAGGACATTAATTCAGAGGATTAGATCCATCAGGTTTGGGAATTATTTTTTGATGGAGCTAGAAGTAGACATGGTTCTAGTGGTGGTGCTATTCTAGTGTCCCCAAAAGGAGAAAGATACTATATAGCTTTTAGATTTAGTTTCTCCTGCACTAGCAACACTGCAGAATATGAAAGTCTAGTGAATGGACTGGAGTGGGCTAGGAAGAGAGGGCTTAAGGCCCTAAAATTTTATGGTGACAGTGAGTTGGTAGTCAGCCAAGTGAGAGGGATAAGTACAACCAAAAATGACACCTTGAGAGCATACAAAAATAGAGTTTGGGATGCAATTGAAGACTTTTGAGCTTTCAATATTGTTGCTATCCCTAGAAAGCTAAATCAAAATGCAGATAGATTAGCTGTTGTTGGGTCTCAACATGACATCCCTAATAGCATTTCAAAAGAAATAGACCAACAGCATATTAAAGTGATTGTCAGACCTTCTATCCCTGGCAATGATACTAATTGGCAAGTGTTTGACAATGATGAGCAAATTCTGTAATTCTTGTTTGAAGAAGATGTCTTCTCAAAACATAACCAAGATAGGCTATCACAAAACTATGGTGATCAGGTGATACAACTTAAGTCTAATAAAATGCCTAGAGGTCTTGTCACCTTAGAGACTGTCTTCAACAAGGATGACCAAGTTAAGAAGAATAAAGTTGGCTTGGTAGTTCAACAAGAACATTGTGTTGAATTAGAGTTGGAACTAGGTAAAAGTTTACGATTTGGAAAGGTAAACACTGATTTAGAAAAATAGGCTTATACCCAATTATTCAAAGAATTCAGTGATGTTTTTGCATGGCAATATGAGGACCTCAAAGGTTTTGATCCAGCCCTTGCCCAACACACTATTGAATTAGAGCCTAATGCCAAACCGGTAAGGCAAAAACAAAGGCTGGTTAATCCCAAGCTTGAGCCACTTATGCATAGAGAAGTGCTCAAATTGATAGAAAGTGGTATCATCTACCCCATTAAGCATACTAGTTGGGTTTCCAACCTTGTTCCTATCAGGAAGAAGAATGGGGAGTTGAGGTTGTGTGTTGACTTCAGGGATCTTAACAGGGCCTCTCTAAAAGACCGCCATCCATTACCCTCTATGGAACAAATCTTACATTGTGTCTCTAGATCTGAGAGATTTTCATTATTGGATGGCTATTCAGGATATAATTAGATCCTGGTTAATGAGGAGGATCAATACAAGACTCCATTTACAACCAAGTGGGGAACCATGGCTTATCAAAAGATGCCCTTTGGTTTGTCAAATGTAGGTGCTACATTTCAAAAGGCAATGGATATGGCCTTTAAAAGCCTCATGTACAAGTTTGTACTAGTCTACTTAGATGACATAATTGTCTACTCTAAACATGCAGCAGATCATGTCAAACATCTGAGGAAAATCTTTGAAAGATGTAGAGAATTTGGGATATCTCTTAACCTCAAGAAATGTGTGTTTGCAGTACATGAAGGAAAATTGTTGGGATATATAGTATCCAAGAAAGGAATCATAGTAGATCCTGAGAGGATTGCAGCCATTCTAGAGCTACCATTACCACATCATAAGAAAAGTCTCCAATCTTTCATAGGAAAGATTAATTTTGTTAGGCGTTTCTTGCCTAATATTGCAGATTTATTAAATCCTTTAACAGCCATGTTAAAGAAGAGTTCAACTTTCAGCTGGACTAAAGAAGGAAAAGCTAATTTCTAGGCTATCAAAGAAGCCTTAACTGAAGCCCCTACTCTATTAAACCCAAATTTTGGTAAGGATTTTATCCTTTATGCTTATGGAGGGCATGATGCTATATCTGCAATGTTGACTCAAGAAAATTCAGAAGGGTTGGTGCAGCCTATTGCTTTCTTCAGCAAAGGTTTGGAGGAGTATGAACAAAGATACTCTTTTGTGGAAAAACATGTAATTGCTATGGTGAAGAGCCTTAAAAATTTTAGATATTTATTGACCCATAACAAGGTACACTTGAAGGTTATTCATCGAAGTGTCAAAGAATTTTTTCTTTCCAAGGACCTGAATGAAAAAAGAGCTGGTTGGATTACCAAAGTAATGGAATATGACATTGATATTCAAACCACCAAGCTAGTTAGAGGAAGAGGTCTTTGTGAGCATTTGGCAAGGGATGAAATTTCAAAGAAAATAGAGCAAACAAATGCATCTCTGGTTGTGCATGATTCAGAGGAGCATGCCAAGGCATCAGGTTGGTTGCCTAATATGGTTCATTACTTGAAGATAGGACAATGTCTTGCAGGCCTAGATTTAGCAAAAAGAAGATATTATAGGTTACAATCTATTCCTTTTGTGCTGATAGATGAGGTTCTTTTTAGAAAGGATCACAATGGTGTCCTTTTAAGATGTATTGATTCAAAAAAGATAGTTGATGTCCTATTTGAATTTCATGATGGACCTTCTGGAGGTCACTTTTCTCGTAGGACTACTGTTTTTAAAATCATGAGGGCTGGATACTATTGGCCATCTATCTTTAAGGGTAGTCATGATTATGTTAGAAAATGCATCAAATGTGCTATGTTTGCAGGAAAAGAAAGACTTGCAGCTCTGCCCCTTTAGCCAGTCAAAACAGAGCAACCTTTCATGAAATGGGGTATAGACTTTATTGGTATGATCAACCCTCCATCTAGTGCAGGACACAAGTGGATAATCACTGCAATAGATTATTTCACTAGATGGACAGAGGCAGTTACCTTAAAAGAATCAAATGAGAGTGTTGTCTTAAGTTTCTATGATGATATAATTCACAGATTTGGCACTCTAGACTCCATAATATCAGATAATGCATTGGCATTCACAGGCCTTAAAGTCTCAGAATGAACAATCAGAAATGGCATTTATCTAAATACAAGTTCAAATTATTACCCTCAAGGCAATGGTTTGGCAGAATCAACTAACAAGAACTTGATTAGAATAATCAAGAAAATTCTACAGGACAACCAAAGAGATTGGCATACTAAGTTGAGGTTTGCCTTATGGTTAGACAGGATTACTCCAAAGAAGATCATTGGGAATTCTCCTTACATGTTAGTGTATGGCAGAGAGGCTAAGTTTTCCATTTCAACTAAATTGCTAGCTTTGGACTTAGCCACTCAATATGCCCTGTTTGAAGAAGGAGATCCCTTACAAATCAGGTATGCTCAGCTAATGGAGTTAGAAGAACTTAGAGACAAATCCATGAAAGATATGGAGTTCCATCAGGATCAGACAAAGAGGAGTTTTGATAAAAGAGCCAGAGCTAGAAGCTTCAAAGTTGGAGATGTAGTTCTCAAATGGGATGAATTCAGATCAAGGCCTGGTAGACATACAAAATTTGACTCTTTTTGGGGTGGACCATTTGTTATTACAGATTGCAAGGGGCCTAATGCTTTTCAGCTATCAACTCTTGGAGGAGATGCCTTGCCCCTTTCATTCAATGGTTTCCACTTGAAGCCTTGCTTTGAGGTCAACCCTTCCTTGTAGATCTCTGTAAATAAGTTTCCTATTTTTTGTCCTTGCTTTCTAGTTTAGTTTTCCTACTTTCCAAGAAGTGCTTGTGCATAGTTTTGCTCCTCTGGTTCCAGGTATGTCTCTCTATTAAGGTTTTGTGCTCAAATGATTCCCCCATGCCCAATGAATATGTCAAGGCCACTGATCTAATGTCTAGTAGGCTGACATCCAGCAGAAGTCACCAAAATGTTGCCCAAAATTTCCTATCTTCATAATTTTGGCATGATCTGGTGCTATCCTCATGCTTCAAGCCCTATTAACACCCTGAGAAAATTTTATGGCTTTGTGTCTTTTCCTCTAGTCTCTACAAGTGTTTTGTCTATCTCTGGCTTCAAAAAAGAACCTAGGTCAAAATTCATAAAAGTAGCCGTCTAAGGAAAAAGCCCTAAAAGACCCTTTGGCTTGTTATAATTCTTCATTACCTTTTTCGGCCACTAAAGGTCTCCATTTTCCATGTGTTCAATTAAATCCTTTAGTCACCAAATCTCTTATTCCTGGCGGTCAAAGCCCTAACACTTAGTGATTTGGCAGGTGGTTAATGTTTAGTGTCGCGGTTTTAGTCTTTGAAGAGGCTAAGTATCGATCAAATCTGATAGTCATCGCTATTTCGTAGAGTGAAGATGAAAGTGTTTTAAGATCATGGCATAGCGATGGCCGTCGATCTTCCTTTCATGTAGCACTACAGGTTGTCAGTGGGTCCACAGCCACATAGTCCGAGGTGTACACTTCTGATTGGCCAGGCTGGTGATGTGGAATTCTGTCAACGGGCCCAGTGGGCTATCTTTCCTTTAAGATCTAACGACTTTCGTATGATCACATGGAATATTCCAAGCCCATGCAATCATACACCAACCATTGATTTTACCTTCTGCCAGTGCTCTATCAGGTGGGTCCTTGATTTTTGATGTGTTCGCATTTGATTGGCTAACAGAGTGATGATAGGGATCTGTCAGTGGAACCGTGTCAAAAGATCTATAGGGCATCAGTAAAAAGTAAGATCTACGATTGTCTTATGATCTCATAGAATCTTCTGACCCTATGAGATCATGCGACGATCATTCGATCTTCCAAGTATTTAGGCTTTGTCTTGTGGGTCTGTCTAACATGGTCAGTTCTTATTGGTCAAGCGGGTATTACAGGTGGCATCTGGCATGGGTCCAGATTTTCTTAAGTGAGTTGGTGGTTGATGAAGATCTATGGCTATCGCTTGATTGCAAGGGATCTTCTGAGGCCATGCGATCATGCGACAACCGTCTGATAAGAATCTCAGTAGGTCATGGGTCTGATGTGCTACATGTTGCTGAGGTGTTCATTTTTAATTGGCTTCCGACCGATGATGCGGCATTTGACTTTTTAGAGGGGCTTGTGATTGTTATAAAGGATAATCTGAGCCATTCATCTACTGGGAGAAGCTATGATCGATGGTCACATTTTAAATTCAAATATATTTAAATTCAAAGATATCTCTGCAGGGTTTTACTAGGGTTTTGATCCAGCGGTCGATTGCGACAAAATGGGTAGCTCAAATTGAATTCTTAAGGACAGTTGCAGTTGGGAGGATGATGAAGAATATCTAATGGCTGTCTCATGTGATTTCTTAGGGTACCATGTCATTTTTCTCACGCTGAAGAAACATTGAAAAGGTGGTGCCACCTATGGCCTTTTGTACTTCAAAAATACAAATCAAACCTGTATCAAATTTGGGCATTTATGGTGGGACCGAGTTGTAGAAAGTGGTAGATAGATCAAGGAAGCTTGTCCACAGGTAGATGCAGTACAGAGATGGAGTTTGCATTCAAGGTACATATCTGATCGATCAGGATATTTCAAGACACATTTATGATTAGACGTGATAGAATTAGGGTTTGATTATTATATGATAATTTATGTAACCCTAATTAGGTTTCAACTCCTACTTGCATGCAAAAGGAGATGTATATATTAATTTTTGGAGCTTTTAGAGCTCAGAGAGTTCACATTTTGTAAAGAAGAAAGTTCTCTTTCTTAGAAAGTTATCTATGGTATTTTTCTACCCTCTGATTTTCTACATTCAGTAATCTCCCATTGATTGTTGAGATATTGCAGAGGTATTTTGTGACATCCTCTCTATCCCTATGCTTCCTTGTCTAAATTCTTTCTTATTGAATTGAAGTATATGTATGTTTTTCAGTAATTTCTTAGGGTTCTTGATCCCTCTTTCTTTCTGCAATTTATGTCTATTCTTGTGGGTGATTTGATTTGAATGGTCTTGTGGGTATACTTCAACCCCTGGCAATCTGTCTCATTCCTATACCTAGTTGCAGAAGTGAATGTCTATTTGTAGGTTATGGATTATGTCTAATTTCTTAGGAATGCTATTGCCTTGTGAAATTTCTCTCTTTCCCTGAATAACCTCTTCCTATTGCAGACCCTTCTATGAAATATTGATGCAAGCCTATTCAATGAGTTGTGATCTCCTAGACCTGAGTTTATGCACTAATTCCATCCTTTATACTGTAATTCAAACCATATTTTCAGTGTATCAACTAGTAGGTAGTTTGCTTTCAGTGTTTTCCCTTTCATGCATTCCTTCTATCCCTTTTCCCTCAAAGTTTTACTTTTCATGTCAAGAAGCAAATTAAGGTGATTATCCAAGAGGAACCAGCCTAGAACCTAGAGGTCTCATCTTAGTTAGCATAGGTCCCACAACCTGGAGATGATTCCCATGTTATACTAGGTTATCAAGACCAATAGAGCTTGAAACAAGGGTGCAAACTTAGTGTATAACACGAATGAGATTGATTAAATAATGAAGGTATGTTAGTTTGAGCTTCACTTGGTTTTGAGAATACTTTAATGTTCTCTACTTAACAAGGCCAACCACGTGAATATGGAAGCTCATGTTTCCTACAATGACTCTGGGTTGTTTTGATTAGAATTCTTTGATTCTTTAAGCCCTTACACTTTTTGGAAGGAAAATTACATTTATCAACGTCTTTTCTTTGGAACTAAGACCACAATCTAGCAATTGTCTCATTATTTTGTTCTAGGTTCATATTGATAGGTGTGGACTTTCTTCACAGGCTATAAATATACAAAATGTAAACATACAAACATTAGTAGTATCTTATATATATATATATATATATATATATATATATATATATATATATATATATATATATATATATATATATATATATATATATATATATATATATATATATATATATATATATATATAAAAGATTATACAAGATTTACAAATACACACACAAATCATGCTCACTAGACCATGAAATATTCAAAAGGATAAGTATTTTGGGAGTTATTATTATTTTGGGATTTACACAAATCTCCTCACTAGACTACTGAATATGTGGATATTTTTCTTCATGCTGAAGTAAATCAAGAATGTGAAGTTGAAGTAATTACATCTAATTCATTGCTTCCTATATATAGTCTACTATTGTCTGGATATAATTCATAGATGTTTGTGTTGAATTTTATTTTTTTTCATTGGATGAAGAGTTTCATATTTCATTTATATAAGTCTTTACCTCTCAAAAGATATGTCTCCTAGTTGGTTGACTAGGCCTAGTTGGCCAACTAGCATATAACATATTTATTTGAGTTCTAACAAATCCCTAGGGAAGCCACATGAACTATAAAGGTAAGTATTGTAATTAGTAGACAAGGGTTGGAATTTTATCCAAGGAAGACTTTACTTCAATTTACACTTCGGTTTGTAATTAGAGATTATAAGAATATATTCTGGAGTTGTACAGTCACATTGTCTAGTCTGTAAAGATATAGAATATATTTTTGCAAAAGAAACTTGCAATTGAAGATAATAACACATCAAAATTTGGCATTATAGTGGAGGTGATTCCATACCTAGTACAAGTTATTTCCTCTAAAGCTTCCAGATGGCCTTTCTCTAGGAGTTGCAACCTACATAGGGAAAATGATTGCATGATTATCTATTACACCAATCATAAAAGTGAATCCATACTTCATCTTTTTTACCACTCTAAATTTCTCTAGGATACAATCAGATACATGTAAGAGAAAAATCCACAGAAAGCCTATAGTTACACTTTAATTTTCCCTACAAGTTGTCAAACATCATGGGAACCATTGGCAATTTCTCAAAATCTTATGAAAATCAAAATAAGAAAGTACTCATTTCACCTGATGAGTAATAGTTGAGGAGATAGTGCCTTGTAGAGAGGACATGATTATGGGATAGATTGTCAAAGTTCTTGAAAACATATTGGTTTTTAGAAGCCTTACATATGTATAAAATTCCCTTTTCTCTATACAAGTGCTACGTGAAATGTATAATCTAAGACCCAAGAGCATACCCAGTGGGTTGACAAGCTCAATAGATGAAATGAGCTTAGCAAAAAAATAAAATGTGAATGGTATAGGCTGAGAGCTATATCAAAGTGCAGATGGCCCAAGAAAGAATAAAAAAGGCATAAGTATGACTCTTCAATGAAAACCATATAAAGTTTTATTATGCAAAATCACTGCACATAATTTCAAAGGTGGCATGTATTGAATGCCTAAGCTATCACCATATTTGCTACTAAGATAATTTAATCCTTGATTTTTCCATTCCTTACTTCTCATTTAAAAGAATGGCATAATGGTAGTGGTATATAGTATTATATATAAGAGAAGTATGAAATAGCATTTGGGAAATTACAAGAGTTCCTACAACTGTAATGAATGCTATCATCATTGATGACATATTCTAGTGAACCTTAAACTGGGCTATCCAAGCAATATGAGAATGTTCTTCCACTTCACCGTCTACCCTGCATTCAAGAACATTTGAAACACATAACATAATGACAATCCATCCTTCACAACTCCCTTCCATTTATGAAAAACATTAAGTACTATCTCATTACCATGTCCTCATGGTATTTCATTGGTGCACTGTGCGGGAACAATCACTGTTGGTTGTGTTTCAACACATCAACTTCCTCTACACCCTTAGACACACATGAATGGATTCAACTTGATAAAAAATAACCATTCTAACATACTCATTATGCACGAAAAGGAAATAATCTTAAATCCAATCTTTGCATCTATCTAATCTGACTAGTGTATAACCTAACTATATAGGAACAGTCACGTCCAGAGGACCCAAAAATGCTTTCAAACCTACACAAAACTATTCATAACTCCAATGACATGCAACACCATACCCTAGCAATCATTTGGATCCATATCAACCATAAAAATAAACATTTTTCAATAGAATAGTTAGAATATTACTTGCAGAGATTTACATGACAGATTTGGCTTTATGGGAGCAGTATTTTATATATTCTCATTCACTGATTATAATTTCCACCAAAAGGAACATACATATTGTCACAATGAAAAACTAAATTTATCATTTTCAATCTCCAGTAATCTTGTGATAGAAGTTATTATAAACAATCATAAGACTTTCAGTTTTTTTGAGGGAAGCCATTAAAAGAAGCATAGATGACAATCTTCATATGAGTTAGAACAGTCTTGTGAATATATAAAAGACTTAAGAAAATGTGACAAGGTTAGTCTTAAGTACAAGTGGAATGCAAGGGTAGTTAGTTAGCTTATAAATAGATTCATTAAGCAAAAGAAGACATCCCAAAGCATGAGTAGAAATTCATAAAAAATGTGGCATGATCAACATGAAGTGATACCACAGTCATGAGACCTTATGTCAATGAGCACTATGAGGAATAGATTTCACAATGAAAGAGTATGCAAGCAATGAAGATAATGAAATATCATGAGCTATGCAAGGAGATGGTAAAATATAGATGATATGCATGCTCTTATGTCACTATGCAAAGAACATAAATAATGTTGCAGGTCAGTTCAAAGGATAATGGTTACAAGGAGAGTTTCAAATTAAGATTCATAAGTGTAAGAATACCAAACAAGTGACAATTCCATAGGTTCTTTTAAGAGGAATGTGATGTGTATCATACTAGGCAATTTTGAGATAATAAATACATTACTTTGTAGACTTCATGAAGTGTAATGTTGGTGACAGTGTCATAGAAATAAGATTCTTCATAGGTCAAGATGTCTGATGAATGGTCAGTAATGAGTAAGATATTAGAGGCATTCATGAGGGTGCACTCTTAAAAGATACAAAAATATGGCATAGATGCCCTTTATTTTCTCCAATGCCAACCTAATAAGCCAAGCACCTTAAAAACATGTTTTTCACATGGTCTATATGTATAAAGACCTAGTTGGGATAGTTTAGAAGTAATGATTTTTTTTGGACAGAAACAAGCATCTAATGGGAATATAAAAGAGTTGGAAGATGTTTCATTGTAACTTGAAGGTATTAGTGAACATATGAATAAGCACGTTTACTTATATTTAGCATGTTGCTAGTCCATTAGATCAATTTTCAAAGGTGTGATGATGTAGATAAATTTTCAATAATGTGATCATAAGTTAAGCAACTTTTTCCTGGAAAAAGATAAAATTATGTGTAAACTAGAAAGTGGAATAATTACATAAAGATTCCCTAGCTTCATGTAATGTGAAGAACATAATAAGTACCTCATGAATGTAATAGCAGCAATGTATATAAACTGGGAGTATAGGGAAAGATGATCAAAGTTGAGTGGTAGGAGCATCTATTGCAAGCAAGGGATGGAATAGGGACAAAGTCACATAAGTTTAAGAATTCTTAGGTGAAAGAAAATCTGGAAGTGGCCTGGTGGAAGTATAAGAGAGATATTGTCATGGAAGTCATCTCTCTTTATAAATATTACTTGGATGAAAAATTATATAAATGATAGTCCTTGGAATCATCTTTCTATTTGATGGAATGCACTTCCAACTTAGATGCTAGCTTGTGATGAATTTTATAAGGAATGTATGCCTAGGCATCAGATCCGAACATGAAGAGATGAGAAATATTTGACTTTTCTTTCATCAAACCTTCATATGGAGTACACCCTTTGAGAACTCAAGTCACTATTTACTATTTAGTTGATGATGTGTATGACATAGGCAGCCACTTCTCCTTGGAACTTAACATCCACATACTTTACATGAATTATGCATCTAGCTATTTATATAATGGCATTGTGCTTTCTTCTAGTAAATATTGGAAAATGTCTTGATGGTCCTGGTAAGGACCATAGAACCAAATTCATGTAATAGGGAAACATGATGCATAGGTTGGTTAGTTAGGATTTTAGACATTTTGATGATGTAATAAGGTTACAAAATGATCCATGCTAAAGTTATAGGTCTATAGGAGTTTATTTGAATATAGTTTAAAATATTCAAATATTTAAATCCTAACAACTAGTGTCAATTAGAAGGGAAAGCTTGTTGAAAGGCTTAAATGCATTTGTAAACAAAGGGAACTGATTGTAATTGGTTGGAAAAGCTTGCATACACCTTATATAGCCTGGTCAAGGCATAAGGAAAGAACAATATGGAGGAGGAAGCCTTTTGTACAAACTGTGTTGTTTGGAAACAATAAAAGTAACCAATTTATGAATATTTCCTTATGGTAGTTTGATTTTCTATATTTCATAGTTCTTGAATGGTTAATGAACATTAATAAGTGTCAATGGAAGCAATTTTCATGATTTAAGAAACTACTGTAGACTATTTTTTCTCTAAATTTGCTATCATCGTATTAAATCTGAGTTTTTCCTTAACTATTTTGAGTTTCATGATGATCCCGTGATCATTCCATGGATGTAAAGAATTGGTACTCATGTAATGATCATGTTGTAAAATATATGATATGAAAATAATCTTAAATTTTAGAGGAGTGTTGAAGTTTGGTGATCACTATATGCATATTGGTTGAAGGAACACCAAAATTGGATGCTAATGTATTGCAGTAGATAATCTACCATATGGAGGGTACCTTTTTATGGTTGCAATAGTTAGTATATGTTGGATATATGGTGAACCAACATTTTTTTGGTTGATATTGGGTTTAGAAGGCGTACATTGAGTAGGCCCTAGTTTAAGGAGGGTTTAGAGGACAATTTGGGGATTTTGTATGTAGGAATCCTATAGAAACAAATTTGATTGTTTTTTCCTCTCATTATTAAATTGTGAAATGTATCAAATTTTACACTGTAACATGATGTAGTGATTCGTAAGGAATTTTTGAAACTCTTTGTTGACATACTTGCTTCCCTTGCCTGATCAAAGACATTTAAAATTTTTGAATGTCAAAAACACTTCATCCTTGCTTTTGATTTGGTAGAACCAAAGTAATTGAGAGCGGTCATCGAAGAAGGTGAGGAAAGGATTCTCAATGGATTTTTCCTACGATGCAGTCTTCTTAGACCCAGCTTGGAGGATTCTCACAAGAGATTCCTCTAATTGTGTTGTGAAATTCTCACATCAACCCATAGTCTACTTTAGGTTTTAAAGTTGTTTGTAAAAAAATGGGGGGCTTTTTTTTGTGCTTCAGGTTTAGCATTAAAAAATTTAGGGTTTTGCAAGTTTTTACTGAGTCAATGAGTTTGAATCAAATGTATATAAACAAAGATCAAAATCTTAGACACTTATACAATGATAAAAAATGCCAGCAAATACACAATACATGATGCCCTGGCACATTTCTCACGGGCCCTAAGTAGATAACCAACAAGTACCAATAGCATAGAAGCATAAAACAATGTCAGACAAATGCAAAGTAAGGAAATCCTTACAAGCGGTCCTCCTTTTACACCAAATAACAATGGCAACCCTCACAGGTGGTCCTCCTTTTACACCAAAATAATAGTGGCAACCCTCGCAAGTGGTCCTCCTTTTACACCAAATAATAGTGGTAAAACTCGCAGGCGGTCCTCCTTTTACACCAAATAATAGTGGTAACCCTCGCAGGTAGTCCTCCTAAAACTCTCACCAAATAACAGTTAAAACCCTCATAGGCACTCCTCCTTCACGTGCTCCAAGTTAAAACCAAATAATGAAATGAGATATGAAATCTTTTTTCTTTTTAAACTTATGCCTGTGTTGGTCGAAAGTTCGACCTGCATGGTATTGGTCAAACTTTCCACCAACACAGGCATGGATTAAACAAAAAACAAAGTTTTTCTTCTATAATCCAACCAACCCTTTTTAATTGATGGTCAAAAATTTTGGTAGAAAAGTGAGGTCAAATGTACTTGTGTAGGGACATCAGTAATAAAATAATGCCAATCAATGATGCAAACAACTCATGGGCATGGAAAAATTAGTGAGAATCAATATCAGTATAAATCAAATGCCTAAATACTCCACATGGTGCCATGACAATAGAAGGGTCATGAGGTGCTCAAATAGTGAGCTCATAAATAATGCATGATGCCCTAGCTTGCAGTCCGTGAGCCATCAAGACATTTCCTCATGAAATGATCATAAACGGGGAGTACCACATAGTGAATATCAAAAACAAAACAAATAAAGAGAGATCAAACACTTCACACAATGCCTTGAAGGTAATAGTAATGATGCCATTTCTCTCAAAGCTCATGGGTCATCAAGCATTCCAAATGCAAAGATGTAAATAATGCCAGTATTAACATTCATATTGTGCCATTAAATCAATATATGTCATTAAAATAAAATTGAGTTAATGAGAAGACAAAGCTCGAATGACTAGCTCAAGTCATGGCTGCCATATGAAGATCAAAAGGCTCCAAACTTCCAAATCAAACTTGAGCTTCACAACAGAAGAGCAGTGCAAAGTGGCAACTTTTCCATTTTACCATAGTTAGGGCCCTCTTCGTGCACGTAGCTCTGATTTATGAAAAATTGAAATGAGCCTTTCTTTTTCTTTTCTTTTCTTTTTTTATAATCACGTGGGTGTCAAAATTATGATAGAAATGTTGCTATTATGACAGCGTCGGGGGCACTTACAAAAAAAACACAAAAATCACACAAATTGGTAGTGTCGTCACTACCCACTGTCGGAATTCAACCCCAAATGTTGTAGTGACTGTTATGTTTCTACTAGATTTCAAAAAGGCTTATAACAGGGTGGAATGGGATTTTTTTATCATGATACTTGAGGCCTTTGGTTTTCCTACTATTTTTTGCAACTCTGTTAAAATGTTGCTCAATGATGCCTCTTCTCAGGTTGATGTCAATGGCTCTCTTTCAGATTCTTTTTCCCTTGGCAGATCCATCAGGCAAGGTTGTCCCCTTGCCCCTGCCCTTTTTGTTATTGCTTCTGATGTCCTCTCCTATATCCTTAGGGACAACTCCCTCTCCTATATCCTTAGGGACAACTCCCTCCCCCCCTCTGTTAAAGGTATCTCCTTGCCCGATGACTCTAAGTTGATTAATTGTCAGTTTGCTGATGACACGACCCTTCTCTTTGAAGCTACTGAAGATAACTTTGATGCTCTCCACAATAAAATTAATTTCTTTTGTTCTATCTTTGGTGCTCATTTATCCCATACCAAATCTATTTGCCTTAGTTGGGATGAATGACCACCAGATTGGTTTAGTAAATCTAGATTTAAGTGGGGTGGTCCTAAAAATATTGTTCGATATCTTGGCATCCCCTTTTCTGTTGAACCATCTCTAAAAGATATGTGGTCCTGGGTAAAGGAGAAGATCACTAAAAATCTTTGTAAATGGCATAACAGGGCTCTCTCTTTGGCTGGTAGAGTCCAAGTCTATCAAAACATTCTCTCATCCTATAATATCTACTACTCCTTTGCTTGAATGTTTAATAATTATCAAATCTTGGAAATTTAGAAGGCCATTAGGAACTTTCTATGGTTTGATAGAAAAGGAAATAAGAAGCTTCATGTTGTTAAATGGGAATGGTGTCATACTGATAAACTCCTTGGGGGTTGGGGGCTTAAGGACCTAAAAACTCAAGGGATTGCCCTTGCTACCAAATGGATCTTTCACTCTCTTGATGGAGCTGAACCATGGAAAGTCCTTATTAGGAGAAATATTGAAAGAGGATTCCTTAGAAATGCTAAGTCATGGAAAAACCTTCCTCTATGTGATCTCATTGAAGGGAACTTCCATGTCCTTGTTCACAGATCCAAAAATTTTAAAACCATTTGGAAATCTTGGGAGCATGTTAGACATTTTCTTCTTAATAAGGCTTGCTATGATAACAACCATCTTTATGGTGAAAGGTCGATTTGGTGGAATCTTTACCTTTCGGGTAAACCTCTTGCCCTCTCCCAAGGATGTTCTGCCAGATATTGGAATAACCTTGGCATCTCTCAATTGATTTGTCTTTTTGAACATGACAACCTTATTAGTTGGGAGGATCTCAAGTCCAATTTTAACATCCCCCCTTCCTAGAAGAAAACTTACAATATGATTGTCAAGGCTTGTAAGGATATCCCTCCTCTTTGCCATATAGATTCCCATAGATTTCTTGACCTTAAATGGTCAGATGGTACTATTGTGACAAAAATTAAGTCTATGAACATATATTAAATTATTGATTTCAATGATTCCATTATTAGTCATGTGATAAAGTTTGGTATTTGGATTTGGATATTTTCTCATAGAAAAAATACTTTGATAAATTATGGAAAAGCTCTATTGATCCAAAAATAAAATATTTTAAGTGGCTTATGATGCTTGACAGACTCCTGTTAAGGAAATATTCTTCTTCTGTTGAAATTTGCAGCATTTGTAGCATTTGTAGGCTACTTCACTCATGTAGACATGTATCTTATTTGATTGTGCTTTTGCCAAAGAAATATGGCTTATGTTTGGCATTACTTTTCCTAAGTATATTAATATTTTTGAAATTATTACTCGGCATATTCATGGATTAAAAAAGGACACTAACCCGTTTTGGAGCATTATGTCCTCTAACATTCTTTGGTAGATCTAGAAATGCAAAAATGAAGAAAGGTATCAAGACACTCCCAAGACCATTATCGAGTCTTTTCGAAAACTCACTCATTTTAAAATTTCCTCGCAGGTCCTTATTAACATGTAGATTAAGAGGGAGAAGCTAAAGAGGTTCTTATAGATAGGAGACTCTACCATGTTCATGTTTGAAATGAAAGATGGCTATGAATGGAGGATGAATATGGACAACCTTGTGATATTTGAGGAGACCTTGAAGAAGCTAAACCAGGAAATTAATAAGAATAAGAACACAATGGATGGCAAGATCCTTATGCTAGCCCAAATCCAAGAGAAGAAGAATATTGCCTGGATGAAAGGCCCAATGGGATGGACTACCTGGGCTGAGTCCTATCATGATATTTTACATTAGATGCTCTTTTCTACCTTCTTGCTACCTTTTGTTTTGATTTGATCTTTTATACGGGAAAGTACTTTGTAAAAAATCTACTTTATAAAACACTTTCATATTTCTGGAAAAAGAGCTCTAATCACTCAAAGTTCTTACCAATGAAGTGACAGAAAATGAGTTTTGTAAATATGTTTTGTTAAAAAAATTGCAACTATACTTTATTTAAAATAAAAAAATATCTTACACCTAATTTGCAAAAAAAATGAATTATTAATAACAAGTTAAGTTCAATCGATACCTATAGTTCTAGGCAGGAACTAATAGCATTTCTTTTTTAATTATATAGCAATGTGAAGAACCTTAAAAATCTATCATTCTTAAGAATTTTCTCTTATAACACTAAAAGTTAAATAATTTTTGCAATATATTAAATTTTAAGAATATAAGTATCAACTTGGATTAGAAGAAAAGTAACAATGCATTAATCATGACATTATATATTCATGCAAGTTCATAACAAGAGTTGGTTGGAAGGTGAAAAAAAAAACTCAAAGATATCACATCATCACTACAGTAGAGAAGGACTCGCCTGCAAACAATCCGAGCTTGCATGGATTTGAGGTGATTGACAGTGCCAAAGCAAGATTGGAGAATATATGTCCTAGGATAGTTTCTTGTGCTGATATCCTCGCATTTGCTGCAAGGGACAGTGCAAAACTAAAAACCGCATCTAAGCCAAGCCGAACCGCTAAATTAGCTGCGCAGTGATTTCTGCTTAAATCTACGAAAGTGAGCTGCGCATTGCTATTTGAAGAACGCAAGCATAGATCTTTGAAATCTTGAAGGAAAAAAATGAGTGGTTAGGGTTCCCATTTGCACAATTTTGCGGCAGAGAAATTGTGAATTCATAATATTGACATCGCAAGCATCAGACATTTTTGTTTTGTTTTTTCTGAGACATCGCAGCCTGCAGGCATCCCTGGCATCGGTGATCCCAAGCCCTAGACATTTGTGTTGGCATCGCAGGCATCAGACATTTGTGTTGTGTTTTGAGTTTTCATTCTGACACAGACATCGCAGATCCGAATAAAGGGAGTGGTGCTATAATCCCAGACCTGTGCGTCCATAGGAGGTAGGGAGTAGATCCATGAATAAAAGGAAAGGTTGTTGAGTGAGCACATTGAAGATTTTCATAAGCAGAAGATAGCGAAAAATTTTACTGTTGGTATGAAAAAATGCGTACTTCTCATTCAAAACAAAAATCTGCCTTTCAAAAGAGACAGATTAACCTAGGGCTTTTACATTTTAACCAAAGTCTGCCAAATTGTGAAGCCAAGAAAAGAAAGTCTAAAACCAGGGCAGAATCTTCCTTTCAAGATGCAGAAAATTAGAGCAAGAACTCAAAATTCACAAGCTATTGTTTTAATTGCTGGCTCTACGGACATAAAAAGGAGGACTGCCGGAAAGGAGAGCAACCCCACCCATCCTACGAACACTTGGATGGATTTATAGCTAGGCAAAAAGCAAAAGCTGAACAGAATGTGGACTTGGATCTGCTCGCCATTTTCAGCCGAGCTCATACAATGCCTTCTGGCCACGATGCTATCCAATCAATACCAGCAAGGGTTTTGGATTGTATCATTAAGAACACACATGATAACGGGTTTCAGAGCCAAGATAAGAAGCAGGAATTTAAGGTTTTTTCAGTCCAGTCTTTGGATGAACAATTGGCTTTTTTCGCTAAAACTAAATATGCAATGGAGGGGATACATAGAAATGGGAATGATAGGGTAAATAAATTTGGGTTTAGCCCAGTCAAATCTAATCCCACTAGTGGAATGGATATATGGGTTAAGGCTCAGGACTCAGAATCTTGCACTCCCAAATAGTCCTTCGATTGGCAAGCGATCAATAACAAGAATGGAAACCTCAGAGCTGCAAAGGCACTGACTTCAAGGAATAACCCGGCCAAGAGCTCCTATGAACCCCTATCTGCTACGGGAGGAGGGGGATTGTCAGTGGCAAAGGTGGCTGTCGGGGTCAAAAAAGCTTGCAACCATGAATGGCAGGTAGTAAAAGGTAAGAATCCGGTAAGATCTGCCCCAAAAAAGCTTAATAACAATAATATAGTGTTAAAAAATTCTTTTGAAGTACTCAATAGAGTTCATACCCCATGTAAAAAGAGGTCTCATTCAATTTCACAACAGAATAGTAGGGTTATGGAAGGGAAAGAAGTTCTATGGGAGAAACCACATTTGGAATGTGCAGATGCACAAACAAATGTGAGAAATTCTCCTCTTTCCCCTCTCAAAACCCTTACACAACAACAGGTCATATCTAAGGGTTTCAATAAAAATTCTGCATTACATAGAGCTAATTCCCCGCCTCATAGGCGGTACTGTAATTATAATTCAAAGTCATCTTTTCCATTCGGTTATCCAGACCAAAATCAGCATAGGTTATCATTGGATGACAAGTGTATATTGCAGAATCAAAATGTTTTTGCAGAAACAGGTATACTCTGCAAATGGTTGGGAGTAGGGGCTCACATTGATGATATTATAGAAGGTATGTCATCTATGCTACCACCTAAGGTAAGTGTTTCTATCACAGCTGATAATTTCATCTTTTTAGATTGTAAGTGTACTGCACTAAAGAAAAAATTATTAGAAGAAAGATATTTGAAATATAGAGGAATTTCCTTTTTTGTTTGCAATTGGCTTCCTTTGTTCAATCCGATTTGTGTAAAGGATTTTATGATAGATAGAGCTGTAATACTAAGGAATTTACTAATAGAAATGAATAACATTGAAATCATTAAAAGCATTGGCAATAGGATTGGGGATTTTAAAAGGATTATTAAAACAAAATATAATCAAACAGATAGTATCATAGTAGTTAATCTTAACTATCATCAGAAAAACATACCCCCAATAAAGCTATGTTTCAACTCAAACTCCATTTATATTAATCCTAGCATCTTGGAGGATTTTGTAGACAACTTTGAATTAGAATCAGGACAGGCCTTTTTTACCCAAAAGGTTGGTATAGTAGATAATCTCAGGCCAAATAAGAATACTAAGGTAGATTTTTTAAAGGATATAGGAGGTTTTCAGGTTATGAACCTTGGGAAAGAGAGCCCAAAGGACTCCTGTTCTCACCAAAATAAAAATACCTATCCGGCTAAAATTTGCAATAATCTTGATCCCTTATCTACCATAGCTCCCATTAGTAAGGCAATTCTCCCCCTTAATGTAGATTGTGATAATGTTAGAACGCTTAATGAAGATAAATCAGAGAATTTAAACCAGAATTCCACCAAGAATGGCTATAATGAAATTTTTTTTGATCAAAATAGTCTAGATCAAATAGAACAAAACAACTTTCAAAATAAAGAGAATCCTGGATCAACTATATCGGAGGTTGGTTCCAAAACAGACCAGCCTCTGAACCCTGAATGTCCAGACATAATGGCTACAACAGAAAATAAAGATAAAACTGAAGAGGAAGATAATCAAATTATAAATTATTTAGGAGAATCCCTTACGAATGATTTGCTGGATATGTTTTTGGATGAGATCTGCGATTTTGATGAACTGAAATACCAAAAAGAAACCTTAATCAAGGTAATCCAAAATTGTTTCCTAGAAGTAAAAGAGGAAGAGACTGTTATATCAACTAAGCTTGTACACTCCATTTCTCCTGAAAAAGTAATTCAGGCCAGTGATCCTCCTAATTTTTCTGATAAGGTATCCAGTCAAATAGCTCTAAATATTACAGAAAAGGGAAAGGAAAGCCCTCCTCCAGATAATATAGAAGCAAACAATGAGATCTCTGGTATGGAAATTAAAAACTCACTTAACAATGGGGAGGAGCAAGTAATCACAATCCCTATTGAGCTGGAAACGCTAAATCTGGACCTATCAGGTAAAGCAAAAGATATAATTGAAATGTATGGTAGAGAGATTATAGATAAGGAAATTCCGCAAATACAATCAGAATTTGAACAAAATAGTTTAAATCAGTAGGAAGAATCCATCATTAATCTAAGTAAAAGTCAAGTATTAGTCAAAGATTCTATTGAAGGTCTCTTCGGTATTACTAATACGGAAAGACAATTGGGCATAGCAGTGAATAGAGGGAGCCTTAGCACCCCCAATATTAATAGAATTAAAAAGAAAAGAGGCAGGAAATCAGTAGTAGAATTGAGAACACTAGATGGTAATGCGGGAAACCAAAAAAAGATTCCTGACATTCTATACACAGGGAAGGGGAAGTGCCTTCCCCAGGAGCAATGAAGGTCACTACTTGGAATGTTAGGGGATTAAATGCCCCTAACAAACAGAAAATTATAAAGAGATATCTTAAAAACTTTGAATCTGAAATCATATTAATGCAGGAAACTAAGCTTAACAAAGAAGAAAGCTCTAAGCTTAGCAAACAATTAAGCATTTGTCAAGCAGAGTTTGTTTCGGCAATAGGCCAATCCGCAGGACTAGCAGTTCTTTGGGATCCTCGGAAAGTCACAACACAACCTATAGTCAATAATAATAACTGGATGGCAATAGATATTAAAAGCCTAAAATCTAATTTGAAATTCACACTAATTAATGTATATGGTCCCATCCCTAGTGAGGATAAGAGGAGGGTTTGGCATGAGATCCAACTATTTTTACATGATAGAACGGAATATCAATTTATTATAGGAGGAGACTTTAATGCTATCCTAGATCTGAAAGATAAATTTGGAGGATCACAATACATATCACAAACCCAGAAAGATTTCAGTAAATGGGCTGCTGACAATCATCTTATTAGTATTAATACTAATAACAGCATTTATACCTGGAACAATAGGAGAGCTGGTTTCAGTCATATAGCTGAGAAGCTGGATAGGTTCTTTATTAGGGCTAATTTAGATCACTCAAATCAGATATACTCTGCAGAAATATTTCCAGAGGCAGGATCTGATCACTTCCCAGTCAGGCTGTCAATAATCGAAGATTCTAAACCAACTAGAAACCCATTTAAATTTGAGTTCATGTGGTTTCAGAATCCAGACTTCATCAACCTTTTAGAAGAATGGTGGAAACAAATATCGATTAGGGGGTCTAAAATGTTCTGTCTAACAGCAAAATTAAAAATCATTAAAAATAAAGCACTAGAATGGAATAAGAATAATTTTAATAACATTTTCGATGAAAAAGCTAAGTTAGAAAAAGAGATAGCTGATCTTAATAATATAGTAATAAAAGAAGGTATGAACTTGCAAAGTTATCACAAAGAAAAGGATTTAATGACCAGATACAACGATATCCTCATTAAAGAAGAGATTTTTTGGAAACAGAAATCATGGGAATCATGGCTCAAAGAGGGAGATAGTAACACCAAATTCTTCCATAACACTACAAATTTTAAAAGAAGTATCAATAGAATCTCTAAAGTTAAGACTCGGGAAGGTAGTTTCACTGAGGACCCAAAATAGATAGCAAATGTCCTTACACAATTTTATCAAACCTTACTTAATAAGACAGAAGCCACCGATCTCACAGCACAAAAGGAAATGCTTAAAGCAATTCCTAAATTAATCACGGATGTTGATAATAAGATGATGAATAAAAAACTATCCCTAGAGGAAGTTAAAGCAGCAGTGTTCCAGCTTCATCCAGACAAAGCCCCAGGCCTAGATGGGTTCCAAGCTGGCTTTTTCCAAAAATGTTGGCACTTTGTTGGGGAGGAAGTCTGGCAAGCAGTAGAAGCAACCAGAAATTCTGGATCCCTACTTAATGAAATTAATAACACCTTTTTCACATTAATTCCAAAAAGAAACGAAAGTACCGAACCAGGGGATTTTAGACCTATATCCCTTTGTAATACCTTATACAAAATTCTCTCGAAATGTCTAGCAAATCGACTTAAAATACTTTTACCCAATATTATTTCAGAGGAACAAACTGGGTTCGTGGCAAATAGATCGATCCTGGATGGTATAATCATAGCCCAAGAAGTGGTACACACAGCACAAATAGTGAAGGATCCTAGCATGTTAATTAAGATAGACATTCAAAAAGCTTACGATAAAGTTGATTGGAGATTCCTTTGCAAGTGTCTAGAGGCCTTCGAATTTTCCAAACAATGGATAAATCTCATTTTCAATTGTATCTCGACTCCCAAAATTTTGATCCTAATTAATGGTTCACCAAAGGGTTTTTTCAGTATCTCTAGAGGTATTAGGCGGGGAGATCCGTTATCCCCTTTCCTCTATGTCATAATGGCTGAAGCCTTAGGTAGATCAATTTCTAATCAACAATGATTAGGTAATATCAAAGGCTTAAAGGCATCGGAAAACATCCCCAATATCACGCATCAACAGTTTGCGGATGACACAATATTACCTAGTTTGGTGAATGTTAAAGAAGCCAAAGCCTTTAAAAATATTTTAGACCTTTACATGAAAGCTTCAGGTCAACAAGTTAATTCGTCAAAATCAGAGATTTTCTTTATTAACACTTCTGCGAAAATAGAAAAGGAGATTTGTGATCTTTTAGGTTACAAAGTAGGCAATTTCCCCTGCAAGTACTTGGGTATTGATTTGGACAAAGGGCAGTTATCTACAAAACTATGGCAACAAGTACTCTCTAAAGTACAAAACAAGAAAAGTTCATGGAAAGGTAGATGGCTCACCAAAGCTGGAAGAACGACTATGATAAAATCTGTCCTTTCAGCCATTCCTACGTATCACCTATCAATCCTACCCCTTCCGACCAATATTAAAAAGAGCTTAGATAAAATGTTTAGAGATTTTTATTGGCAAGGTCCAGCAGAGGATAAAAAGTTGGCTTTAATCAAATGGGAGAACTTATGCAAACCTATTTCTAAAGGGGGCCTAGGCATTAAAAACCTGTTATGGCAAAATCAAGCCCTCGGAGCCAAATTGATTTGGAGAATTTACAAAGAATCTTGTAGCAAATGGGCTTCTATTTTATTACATAAATATGTACAAGATGCAGATCCCATTAACCTTTTCAGATCCGAATCACACGTGAAAGGTTCGCGAATATGGAATTTTATTAAGGATTGCAGAGGTATAATCAGCAAATATCTTTCGTGGGATGTGGGTATAGGGGACCAAGCTCTTTTTTGGGATGATTCGTGGGCAGGCCTCCCACCTTTAAGTAAGCTAGGGTTTCCCCAGGATTTTATGACAAGTTGTAAAGAAGCTATAGGCATTTATCTGAAGGACTACATCTATAAGGAAGGAGGTAGTATTTGGAGTAAGTTAGAAGTAGTTGTATCTGAGGGTCTAGAGAAACAAAAACTCCTAGACCTTCTTAAGGCTAGAGAAATTTCTCCTAAATTGAGACCAGACAAATTAATTTGGAATGGATCTAGTAATGGTAAGTACTCCATTAAGGAGGGTTACAATACAATTATCCGTGAACAGAACATGGATAATATCGATATACCCTTGAACCTTTGTTGGAATAAGTCCTGTCTCCCTAAGGCAGGCATGTTTCTATGGGCTGCTTTACAAAATAGGATCCTCACAGCTGATAGAATCAATAAAGTGGGTTTTGAAGGTCCTTCTCAGTGCGCCCTATGTGAAAAATAGTCAGAGGATGTTAACCATCTTCTATTAAACTGCACATATACTCAGGAATGCTGGGATTGGTTACACCAATGTCTAGGCTGGAAATTAGCTAGACAATCTGATCTTCTAAGCACCCTTAAAGCCTGGCCCTCTATTTGTAAAGATAATTTATATAAAGACATATGGATAATATCTCCATCTATTTTAGTATGGGAAATCTGGAAAGAAAGAAATAGAAGAATATTCACCGAGCAAAAACTACCCTGGCATTCATTAATCAATAAAATAGAAGCATCAATAGTGGAAATCATTAATAGTAAACTCAGAGACCAATTAAGCTACGAAGATTCCTTCAAGAGCTGGGATACTAAAATCTGGAATAAATGGCCCAAATTAAACATCCCGCCTTTGTATGGCAAAGGAGGTACAAAGAAGAGAGTTGAGAGATCCTTGTGCAAATGGACCCCACCCAAGGAAGGATGGTTCAAACTTAATTTTGATGGAGCCTCTAGAGGTAATCCTGGTGAAGCAGGTATTGGAGGTTTAATTCGGAATTGGAAGTCAGAAGTTGTGGCAAAGTATGCCAAACCTATTAATCCAACAACTAATAATATGGCAGAGTGTAAAGCCGCTTTAGAGGGCCTAAAAATATGCAAAGAGTTAGACATACCAAAAGTAATTATAGAAGGTGATTCGCAAATTATTATCAATGCAATCAGAGCTTAAAAGACACCTAATTGGACCCTTAATTCAAAAATAGAAGAGATCAACCTAATATCGGAAAACATACCAAAATATGAAACCCGACATACGTACAGGGAGGGTAATATAGAGGCAGATCTATTGGCAAATCAAGGGGCTAATGGGATAACAATCATGGAAAAGGTTATCTCCAAAGGATAAATGTTATTGAGTATTAGCCTTTAGATTTATGGACATTCAACTCAAACAAGCCTTATTAGATAAGTAACCTCCATCAACCTAAAACTTTCTTAAGAAATATTTGAGAGGTTTTTATAATAAAGAACTAAATCCGATAAGTATATAACAAATCAGGGATGGAGAACACTTCTTGGATAATTGAATCAATTAAATGGTCAAGAATATTAGTGTAATAATAAATATTCTAGCGCCCTCTAAGTATGATAAGCTTAAATCAGAAGGTAGCGTAATAGGATCAATAACATAGCATTAGCCTAGATTAATATTCCAGCTATGATAACATTTTCTATGCTCATGGACATAGTATTATTAACGAAGGGACAAGATTTTAATTTAGTCATGAATATAGCTATTGTACAGATATAAAGGTCTTTGAGTAGATACCAGATTTAAGTATAATATTAGAGAATACTCTCTAGTATATAAGGATTTGCTTTAATTTTATTATTAGTTAAACAAGTAGAGGACATTATTTTCCCGGAGATGGTAGTTAGTCATCATTAGTTCGCCAAGTCTAGGACTTTCATTTAGACAATGAGTATTAAATATGGTATCTCAGATGTCTCGTAAGGTCAATCATGGTATAATTTATATATAGATAAAGTTTTGTACGTGCAGCAAGAAAGGTCGATCTCTGTGTTTATATATATATATATATATATATATATATATATATATATATATATATATATATATATATATATATATATATATATATATATATATATATATATATATATATATAAAGTCTGAACTTCTTTAGGCAGTCAAAATGATTCATGTATATATTTATATATACATATACATATAAATATATATATTTAGCTTCAATTAGATATGCTCAAACAATATCCAGCATAGGTTAGTCATTAATATGCTGAATAAGGTTTGATTACATATCATGCAACAGGCTCATAGCAATTGCTTTCCTTTAAATAACTATAACATATGTATTAGGAGACATTTTGTTAGATAATTTACTTGTTAGCAGCTCTGTAAAATATTTGTGTGAATAAAGGATCTATTAAGTAATATGTGGAGTTTTCTCTTATTAATAACTTTGTTACAAGGCAAATGTTCGGCCAGTGAAGTAATCAGTTTAGTATATCTATGACTTTAAACCTTTTAAGTGAAATAGGTTCCTCATACTTTCAGCTATGGATGAAGGTAATATTTTTTTTCTTTTCTTTTCAAAATATTAATTTATATTAACCCTTAACCAGTAGATATGGAAGTTTTATGCAGTGGTTTTCAGGAGGATATTATCGAGAAGTTACCTATACCACCCGGATATCAAAGCTCCGAGTATGGTATATTCAAATGTCACCCTAATTAATTGTATTGTTAAATTGAAACTTTAAAAAGCAACAATGTAATAATAGTATTTTTAATATCTCGATAATTTCGAGCGGTGGGTATGCCCACTAAAAGGTTATATTAGGGATAGTTATGGTTTTTTTTCTGATCCGATGTGGGAATGTCCACAAGGACTTTGTATTATATAAATCTCGACAATTGTTGAGTCGTGGGTATGCCCACGTAAATTTATGTATAAATACAGGACCTTTGGTCCCGGGCTAGGCTGGAGGTTTTCTCCACCCCGCTCTTTCCTACCAGCGAGCGGGGCCACATGTAATTAAAAAAAAATTATATTAATAAAAATTCAATAGGGCTTCGGCCTTTTACCGATCAAAAAAAAAAAAGAATATAAGTATCAACTTTATAAAAATAAAATTATTTATAAAAAAAAAATAAACATTTTGAATGGTGCAAAACAATTGATTAATTGACGATAAATGAATATAATAGCATTTCCTACAATACTAATATAACAAATTATAACATTTGTTAATATATTCATGTAGGAAAACACTCTTCCTCTATGTAAACACCAAACTAAATAAAAGAACATATGAAATAATATCATTACAATTATATTGAAATAATATAACTAATTAAGTAATTACACATTAAATTTATATAATCTATAATTTATATTTATATTTATATTATATTAAAATATGTCTTTAATCAACCACCAAAAATATGGGGCGACAAGGATGCAATGTTACTTCACATTTAAGATGAACCACCAAACATGTGGAATCGCAAGAATACAATGTAAGGATGGAATGTTACTCCACATATGTGGTATGAGACTTCACACCATTCAATTTCGAAGTAGTTTACTAACCACATATTATGAACAATTAAATTTGAAAATGACTATTGAAAGCTTTTATTGAGAAAGCAAAACATATCATCAAAATTTATGTAAATATATTCATTTAAGATATTTTTATTTAATTATTTTATTTTAATTTTTAGAAACTATAATCTATTAGTTTCACAATTTTTATGTTTTACTTTTTTGTCTTGGAAAGTGTTATCTTATAAGTATGTTGTAGAGACATACTAAAATATATTTTAGTCAAATGCTATTTTTTAAAAATTATTTTTTATTATAGATTGAATTGAAGAAAAGTTATTGGTTTTATTTTCACAATAATGTATTGTTGATTCTATTAGACAAGTGATTTTAAAATATATTTGAAGAGCCAAATATTTTGTTGTAATTCCTACCAACTATTTCCAAAAAACTAGTACTTTAAGGATTTAATAAAGTCTATTCAGAAGGAATAGGGTATCTTGAAATATATTTTTATTATCTTCAACTATCTATAAGTAGCTTATATTCTTTACAAATTTACTTAGTTCAAAATAAAACCAACTTTAATTGTTAAAAATAATATGTATTTTAAATTTTATGTCTATATCAATTAAAAAATTAATTATTGTTTAAAATTTTCTAAATATAACAGTATTAGTATTTTTATTACCTGTAAAAACTGAGAATCACACATATAGAGACACGTAAACTCTAGATCAGAAAAACTCGGAAGTCAAAAAACATAACAAATCTGTAAGTAAATAAAGACTTTTCCATGACATAAATTTCATTTGTATTCAAGAGATTACATCATTATGAAAATAAAATCGAATATCCTTGCCATAAAATATGAAGGTTCAACCAAACTGTCGAAATACACAACAAGAGTTAAATAATACATGGCGTATGTCGACCATACTGTCAAACATAAAATGTCAAAGTATATACACATACATTAAAACACATGACCTTAAGGTCCAAGAAAGTACAAGATATCAATATACATGCCATCGAACTATTAGTCGTCCATCTACATAACTTGAGACAGAAATGTGATCCAGACATTTATTCCGCCCAACCACAGAGTGGTTAGCTCCGCTAGGGCTCATCCTAAAATGAAGAGCTCACCGACCCTACGCAAGTGATCTAACAACTCAGCACAAACAGATCAGAAATGAATCTAGTGCAAGTTGTGATCTAGCTACTTTATCACACACAAAGTAGAACAAACACAGATATGGAAGAGAGAAAGTACATAACCAACACAAATTCATTTATGTGTTTACAAGCTTAGGCCTAAACATAAAAGACCAGATTTCCACTAGTAGGTAAAAGAAACTACATTTTACCCTTCTTTGTTACCCATATTCGACACCCTTTCCAAATATATCTTACTCAAAATAAATGAATATAAATGAATAAACATAGTAATTCTATAGTATGAAACAGACTCACTAAATTAGAATAATACTATGCCAAAAATTAAGCACTTAACACAAAAGATCAATAGATTCTCCTAACTCCAGTAAACTATCAAATAGCACACTCAGCAATTACATAAATTCTAAAATATATATATAAAATATAAATAAATACAATGTTCTCTGTCAATAGCAGTGCTTTCTGTAGAAGGAAAAAGAAAGACATACTTCAGCCACTAAATTATACACAAGTCATATATGATACAACTCAAGAATCACGATACAATGCCCTATCAATACACGGTATACAGTCATGTGCTCAACCTAGAAGAATAGTTTGTTTGTGGAATACAAAGGGATACACGTTACAAAACAAGGAAATGATAGTAGTTACTCATATTGACATTTTTTATTTCTGTAATCTAGAGAATCCACGTGGTCTCAAATTCCATTAGTCCTTTGGCAAGTGAGAAAAAGAATAATTAACAAGCACTAAGAAATATAATTTTGATAATTCTCGGCAGGCACATGAGGAAAGGGCTGACCATAATCACGGAGGATATTTGCATTTAAATCTTTAGAACATGGGCGATGACATTTATGAGGAAAAACTAATTCACCTACTGAAGAATACATGGCTTTTGAAACAAAAGAGAAACAATAAATAGAAAATCAGACACAATAGCATCTCCGCTGGAAATACGAAATAGTTCATTCTGAGATAGAAAGTGAACACTGAGGGTTCAATATAGGTATGAATGATTTCTTTTGCAGCTACCAAAATATTAACAATTTGAACTCAAGAATTTGACAGTAGTCTCGAAACTGATCAATACGGATTGAAACTTCAATAAAAAAAAATCATTGTCCAACAATTATCTTGGTGTAATATAAATTTGAAGGTGAGTTATTCGGCCTTGTATTATCGAAACAGGCATTTTGGTAAATGCATAGCAAATTTGGACTACCGAACAATAGTTACAAGCAGTCCAGCCAGCCCATGTTCCACGCCACATACTATGGAGCAGCATAATAAAAGTATTAAGCTTCACACATCGTTATAAACAAGTAACCCTTTTGCATTAATGATGAGAGTAAGTGAAGCGCTGAAGAATAAAAATCATGCGAGGATGTGAATACAAAGCAGCATTGAAAAAAAATGCAGATAAAGAAAAGACTTGAAAAACATAAACAACAAAGAGGAGTTTCGAGTTATAAAGCCCAGTTTATGATTTTGGTTTATTAGCCATTATGTAGACTCTAAGAGAACCTACGCAAGGTAAGAGCCAAAAATTTACCATGTAAAATGCAACATTTCTATGAAACTAAAAGATTTACTCACATATTTACAAGGAAATTAAGGATATCAAATTTAGTAAGTTTTTCAATGAAAATCTAAATAGTCCTTGATTTAGATTTTTATTTTAAACTAGACTTAGTTCATTTCCCTCGTTTTAATAGAAAGAAGGAAAAAGAACCTAGTTTTTGAAGCAGTCTGTGTAGACCAAGAACCCAGTTCAACAGGTCAGTATAACTTCCTTTTTCTTTCTTCCTCACTGTTGTGCAATCCTCCCCTTGCTTCCGTCTCCTTCCCTTGATTTTTTTCTCTCTTTTTTTTTTACTCTTGTGCGCTTTTCCCCCAATCTCCTATAAATGTGTTCTACCATAATGATAAGAAAAAATTATTCCAGACGTTACCCTCTTTCCCCTAATATTGAGTGAATTAACTCCACTTAATGCATAACCAACTGCCTGACTTAAGGCACACGTTCCATCATTCCTCATCCACCACTCCCTATTGTAAATAAAAACACTTGCAGATGTGTCGCCCATGGAGATGAATCCTCTGGTTTTAGATAGTCAACTAAGGAATCATATACTTAGTCTTTCCTTGTAATCCAGAAACAACAATCACTTCCGGTTATGGTTAATCAAATGACTCTTTGTCAATTAAACAAATAGTGATAAACTATAATTGATTTAGAACCAGAATGAAGAATCTGTAATTCAAGATTACCGAGGAGTTGATGATTAGATATGCAAGATGATTAAATCAGTATTATTTTGTCATTGATGTCAACTAGCTTGACAGTACTTATCTTTTAAGTTACTATACCGACACATCTGAAGGAAGGTGAAAGAGATGAAGAACATAAATATCTACATGAGGAAGATGTATATGACAGATGAGGATAAGGAATACACTGAGTAACTTGTTGATGAGTCTATGACTTGATGGAATTGACTTTATTATGTTGCATTCATCTATGATGAAGAATAGAGCTGAAAGACACAAAGCAATGTTGTCGGTAAATAAAGCATTTCAGTATACATCGACGAAGTGTAGTGTATACTGAGCGCAGTATTAACCGAGCTTGTGTTCACCGACACATTTCTTTGTTAACCAAGCAAAATAGAAAGGAATTAAATGATCAGTTTAGCCGATAAAGTGATGAACTGTAAAGTGTATGAAATCGAGGTAACAAATAATGTTTGTTATGAAGATCAACGGCTAACATAAATCAAAAAGGATCTAATGGAGAAGATTGAAATGTGTTACTAACACATTAGCCAAGGGAGCTTAAAGTGGCAAAATCTATGAATATGATTAAGCAGCAAAATCTGATGGAGGAAAAGAAAATGAATTACTCGTCTATATAAGAGACATTGGTTTCATTATGAAACATATGCCCGAAGAAGAAGATATTGTAGAATAATCGCATGGAGAAGTTTTTCTAATCATATTGGTTAATAAGAACTGAGTTGTAGAACAGTTACCGAGCTACATAGAGTTATTACTGACGGACAATAAGTTGATACAGTATTGAATTTGAAGTGTTATATTGGTCAAAAATATTTGAATGAGCTGAACATTGATCTGTAAACTGCGAACTGAAGTTGTGTTTAGGCAGATCGTCTACTGTTACATATTTAACCATTGTACACAGCCAAATCTCTTAACCGAGTGGACTATGAAAGTCTTTTGATGTTTCATTCATAGAGTGAACATTGTTATCCTGTCAACCCCAGAGTGACTACTGGTTGGACGATAACTTCTGGTCTAAAATCCTCTAACAAGGTCACACCTAATAGTGTGTTTGTAAACTTTTAATAGGGTTGGGTCTTCACTGACCTCACTTCAGAAGAGTGAACAATTTTGGGTTGTTGGTCCCAGGTGGTTTTTCCCTTTACAGGGTTTCCACGTTAAATCTCTTGTGTTATGTGTTGATTGTGATATTTGTTTGTGATCATACTTTGCATATTACATGTTAGATTTAATTGGTAATTATTACAAGGTTTAGACTGTTAATCGGTAAATACACAGATAGTGAAAGTATTATATGTTTACCGACTTGCAGAAGTAGTAGAATTGTTTTGGATTATACATTTTGATTTGGGACATTGGATAACTGATTCAGCCCCCTCTCAGTTATTCTAACAATTGGTATCAGAGCGTTGGTTGCTTAGAATAGATTTTTAAGGACTTCAGCAAAAAGGTCTCAAGATGTATAAGAGGGAAGTGCCAAAGCTGAACAAAGATAACTTTGCAGTATGGCAAAGCTGGATGAAGTTGCACATATTTGGAATTGGGAATTTTGCACTAGAACTGATGGAGAATGGCTACATTGAACCGACACCAGGTCCCCTGACTCTTGATCAACTAAAGGATAGGCATGAACACAATA
Source organism: Chamaecyparis obtusa (assembly GCA_027943335.1). Taxonomy (NCBI): domain Eukaryota; kingdom Viridiplantae; phylum Streptophyta; class Pinopsida; order Cupressales; family Cupressaceae; genus Chamaecyparis; species Chamaecyparis obtusa. The sequence continues at coordinate 31,906 of BSBK01008055.1, read as the reverse complement.
TTACTATGATGGAACTTGCTGCTACCTATACCAACGCCGAATTTGAAGACATTAAGGGATGCACTATTGCCAAAGCCATGTGGGATAAACTAACTCTAATATATAGTGGAGATGCGAATGTCAAGAGAGCCAAAGTAGAAATCCTAAGAGGTCGATTTGATGATATGAAGATGAAAGAAGGTGAGAACATTGTGCAATACACAAACAAACTAAAAGAGGTAGTACATGCTATTAGAGCATCTGGCGGAGCTATTGATGGTGAAATAGTGATAAGCAAGATTCTCAAAACTTTGCTGCCAATTTATGCAATTAGGATCTCTGCAATTCATGAAACAAGGGCTACATCCAACCTCACCCTTGACACTCTCATCGGTAAGCTTACAACCTTTGAACTGAATAACTTTGACAATAATGTTGTACCTTCTGTTGAATCCGCTTTCATGTCCTCTTTGAAGATTGGTAAGTCTAGTAGCAAGAATGATAAGAATAATGATAGTGACAATAATACCGATGATGAACTTGATGAGCTTGAAGCTCTTATGGCCAGAAGATTTCCCAAAGGTAAGGGAAGATATAGAGGCAAGTTACCTCAAGCATGTTTTAATTGTAAAGAAGTTGGCCACATCGCTGCTAGATGTTCGAATAAGAAAGATGATGATAGATCCAAAGACCGATCTAAAGGAAGCTATGGGAGAAGAGTTAACAGAGGCTACCAACATAACAACAGAGACAACCGAGATAGCTATGAAAAGGGAAAAAGGTATGTTACATAGCTGAAGAATTTGAATCTGAATCTAACACTGATGATGATGTAGAAGTAGTATTTGTTGCTATGAAGGATGATTTAGAAGAAGAAGAGAAACATGAAGAGAGATCACTGATCTCTAAAGTAAGCAGAAATGATACATGGATCATAGACAGTGGCTGCACACATCACCTGACTGGTGATATAGAGAAATTTGATCTAATTGATGAATATGATGGTGGATCTGTTAGAATGGGAAATGATGCACCTTGTATGGTGAGAGGTAAAGGTTTACTGATGATTAATGACAGAATAAAATGTGAGAATGCATACTGGGTAGATGGACTGAACTACAATTTGATAAGTGTGGCACAGCTAAACAACTCAGGTCACCGACTTTCTTTTGAGAGCAGAAAGGTAAGAATCTATGATGATGGAGGAAGACTTGTTGGAACTGGTACACAATCTAGAGGTAATCTATTTTATCTTGATATTGATTAGTCTTCTTGTTTATTAATGAAAGATGAAGATGCATGGTTGTGGCATAAGAGGTTATGTCATGTGAATTTTGATAACATGGTCAAGATTAGTAAGAAGAAAAGAGTTAGAGGATTGCCTAACTTGTCAAAACCGGATCATGCTATGTGTCATGAATGTCAAAAAGGTAAGACAACTAAGTCCAGTTTTAAAAGCAAAGACTACTCAACAAAGAAGATACTTGAATTGGTTCATACCGACCCATGTGGTCCTATGAGAACTCAGAGCTATTATGGTGATAGATACTTTATTCTTTTTATTGATGACTATACTAGACTAATGACTGTTATGTTTCTGAAAGAGAAATCTTAAGCTTTTAAGTTGTTTAAATGGTATAATGCTAAGGTAGAAAAAGAGACTGGAAAAGAAATCAAATGCTTAAGATCTAATAGAGGAGGTGAATTTATCTCTGATGAATTTACTAATTTCTGTAATGAGAATGGTATTAAGAGATAGGTCTCTACATCGAGAACACCTCAGCAGAATGGGATTGCTGAAAGAAGGAATAGGTCAATCATTGATTGTGCTAGAACACTAATGCTACAAAAGAATGTTGCTCAGACATATTGGAGGGAAGCTGTCAGCACAGGTGTATATGTGCTTAACCAAGTACAACTAAAGGACACCAACCAGACACCTTATGAGCTATGGTTTGGACACAAACCTACTGTAAGTTATTTCAAAATTTTTGGAAGCAAATGTTTTATTATGAAAGATGAGAAAAATGGGAAAATTGATTCTAAAGGTGATGAAGGAATATTCTTAGGGTATTCTACTAAGAGTAAAGCATACAAATGTCTGAATAAGGTTACAAATAAGATGATTGAAAGTACTAATATTCGTGTTGATGAGTATGATGACATAAACATAGAAGAAAGAAAATAATTGGAAGACTATGGTAGATTCACTTACATTGAACTTCCTAACTATCTACCGAAGTCGCAACCTATGATAATTGGTCAATAGGAAAATAACCCCGAGGAACAGGAAAGGGAAACCAATGAATAAGATGGTGCTACCGAGCAAGAAAATGAACCTGAACAGGATGAACAAGAAAGAAGAAACTGAGAGCTGGCTAGTTTTGTCAGAAGACATCATCCCGAGACACAAATTATTGGAAACAGACAAGCTAGAATGCAAACAAGAAGCGAAACAAGACAAGGTACATGTCTAGTTTGTGAATTTGAACCAAAGAATGTGAAAGTTGCATTAGAAAATGAAGAATGGGTTAATGCAATGAAGGAGGAAATAGAACAAATAGAGAAAAACAAAACTTGGTTCTTAGTACCCCGACCTAAAGGTAAGAATTTTATTGATACTAAATGGATATTTAGAAACAAAATGAATGAAAATGGTGAAGTGACAAGAAATAAGACAAGATTGGTATGCAAGGGATATGCACAGGAAGAAGGCATTGATTATGATGAAACATTTGCACTTGTTGCTACATTGGAAGGAGTTAGAATGTTACTTGCATATGTTGCACATAAGAAATTTAAGGTTTATCAAATGGATGTGAAATCAACATTTTTGAATGGTATACTTGAAGAAGAGGTCTACATAGAACAACCTGAAGGATTCGTTGATCCAGACAACAGAAACATGGTATGTAGATTACACAAAGCTTTATACAATTTGAAGCAAGCATCGAGAGCATGGTATGAAAGACTGCATACTTACTTGTTAAGCATTGGATTTGTAAGAACCAGTGAGAACATCAATTTGTAAATGAAAGGTGATACTGATGACACTATTATCATTGCTGAAATTTTTGTTGATGATATTATTTTTGGAGGTCAAGATCATGTATTTAAATCTTTTGCTGATGACATGAGGAATGAGTTTGAAATGTATATGTTCGGAGAGATTAAGTTCTTTCTAGGATTACAAGTGATACAACAGAGTGATGGGATATTCATCACATAGTCCAAGTACATAAAGGAAGTCTTGAAGACATTTGGCATGGAAGATGCTAAACCTGTGGGAACACCAATGGCTACTGGAAGTAAATTAACAAAGGAAGATGAAACTAAAGAGGTAAACCAAACACATTACCGATCCATGATTGGTAAGATCATGTATGTAGTTCACAGTAGACCAGATATAGCACATGTTGTGGGAATTGTTGTTAGATATTCTGCTAATCCTAGAGAATCACACATGATTGCTACTAAAAGAATCTTAAGATATTTGAAAAAGACAAAGGATTATAGATTATGGTATCCTAAAAAAGGTAAGTTTGAGCTGAAAGTTTACACTGATGTTGATTGGCTAGAAATGTGGATGATAGAAAAAGTACCACTAGAGGAGCATTTTTCTTTGGTGAAAGACTTGTAACCTAGACAAGTAAAAAGAAGGCTTGTATTTCTCAGTCTACAGCTGAAGCAAAGTATGTTGCTGCTGCTACTAATTGCTCAAGCATTGCATATATCAAACAAGTGTTGGAAGGAATGAATGAGGTAATCACTGACTCGGTGATCATATACTGTGACAACAAAAGTGCAATTAATATTTCAAAGAATCCTGTGATGCACTCAAAGACAAAGCATATATCAATTAAGTATCACTACTTAAGAGAACAAGTGCAAGAGAAGCAAGTAAAGTTATAATTTGTTACATCTAAAGAACAACTTGCAGACATTTTTACATAGCATCTACCGAAGGACACTTTTGAATATTTGAGGACTAGACTTGGGGTCTGTCCCCTGTCTATCGGTCACTAATGTGATATGGATGTTGCATCAGCCTAATCTTATCAGAAGATCATTCATGTTGATGCAACATAGTTCACACTTTGGATTTTGTTCAAGGTTGTGATTAAGTTTGAAGAATTGAAACAGATTAGGATATCAGTATACTAAGATATAGAGGAAGTAATGGACACCAAAGAGTTACTTAGATACTACAGAGCTAATTATTTATTTGTTTCTTTGGCATTGTTGTCAAAGGGAGAGATAAATAATATGAAAAAAAAAGGAGATTTGCACTGATGAGAACTATCTAAGGGAGAGATAATCTGAAAGGAACTTGAGAACTGAAAAGGTTATATCTACATAATGACAAAGTTGTATTTTATAATGATGTTTTAGTAACGTAGTGATTAAACATATTAAGCTAGGGAGAACTTACACTACAAAGCATTTGATCACAAAGTTGTAGAATACATGTTTGGTATGTGTATGGCACATTTCATATTACTTGAGTTGCCATCAATGCCAAAGGGAGAGATTGGTAAACTATAACTGATTTAGAACCAAAATGAAGAATCTGTAATTCAAGATTACTGAGGAGTTGATGATTACATATGCAAGATGATTAAATCAATATTATGTTGTCATTGATGTCAAATAGCTTGACAGTACTTATCTTTTAAGTTACTATATCGACACATCTGAAGGAAGGTGAAAGAGATGAAGAACAAAAATATCTATATGAGGAAGATGTATATGATAGATGAGGATAAGGAATACACTGAGTAACTTGTTGATGAATCTATGACTTGATGGAATTGACTTTATTATGTTGCATTCATCTATGATGAAGAATAGAGCTGAAAGACACAAAGCAGTGTTGTCGGTAAATAAAGCATTTCAGTATACATCGACGAAGTGTAGTGTATATCGAGCGCAGTATTAACCGAGCTTGTGTTCACTGACGCATTTCTTTGTTAACTGAGCAAAATAGAAAGGAATTAAATGATCAGTTTAGCCAATAAAGTGATGAGCTGTAAAGTATATGAAATCGAGGTAACAAATAATGTTTGTTACGAAGATCGACGTCTAACATAAATAAAAAAGGATCTAATGGAGCAGATTGAAATCGTTACTGACACATTAGTCAAGGGAGCTTAAAGCAGCAAAATCTATGAATATGATTAAGCAGCAAAATCTGATGGAGGAAAAGAAAATGATTTACTCATCTATATAAGAGACATTGGTTTCATTATGAAACGTATGCTGGAAGAAGAAGATACTGCAGAATAATCGCATGGAGAAGTTTTTCTGATCATACTAGTTAATAAGAACTGAGCTGTAAAATAGTTATCGAGCTACAAAGAGTTATTACCGATGGACAGTAAGTTGATACAGTATTGAATCTAAAGTGTTATATTGGTCAGAAATATTTGAATGAGCTAAACATTGATCTGTAAACTGCAAACTGAAGTTATGTTTAGGCAGATCATCTACTGTTACATATTTAACCATTGTACACAGTCAAATCTCTTAATCGAGTGGACTATGAAAGTCTTTTGATGTTTCATTCATAGAGTGAACATTATTATCCTGTGAACCCTAGAGTGGCTGCTGGTTGGACGATAACTTCTTGTCTAAAATCCTCTAACAAGGTCACACCTAACAGTGTGTTTGTAAACCTTTAACAGGGTTGGGTCTTCACTGACCTCACTTCAAAAGAGTGAACAATTTTGGGTTGCCGGTCCCAGGTGGTTTTTCCCTTTACAGGGTTTCCATGTTAAATCTCTTGTGTTATGTGTTGATTGTGATATTTGTTTGTGATCATACTTTGCATATTACATGTTAGATTTAATCGGTAATTATTACAAGGTTTAGACTGTCAATCAGTAAATACATAGATGGTGAAAGTATTATATGTTTACCGACTTGCAGAAGTAGTAGAATTGTTTTGGATTATACATTTTGATTTGGGACACTGGATAACTGATTCAACCCCCTTTCAGTTATTCTAACAAATTGATATCTATTAAATTCTGGCATAGATTAAGGATTCAATGAAAATGGTTGTGCCCCTGATGCCTTATGTTGAAGTTTAAATAAAACCATACTTTGCTAACAAGTTTAACAAATAAAAAACATTCACACCCAAATAATACAATCACTCAAGCAAGAGTATAAGAAATAAAACTAATAGTACTATTTTTACTATTTTAACCAAACATTCACTTATGAAATAAGTCAACAAACTTATAAGATTTCAAAATAAATTAAGTGGTGTGTGCTTGCAACCATTATTCCAATCTCACCCCTACCAACAAGATAAATACACTCTACCTCAATAACATTTCCACCTTTGTCTCCTGTCATGCATGCTCAAACTCAAAAGATCATCAGTAGGTTAGTCCCATTAAACCATAATCGAATTTAAATTGCATAACATATTCATCATAAGTAATGATTCATAATGAAAATAAAAATTCTACATATAACATCATACTTTTATTTCATTTAAACATTTCATAAATTCATGAGAAAAATATATTAAAAGTATGTCTATATCATTTATTTAATATGACTTGGATCGACAAAATTTTGACCAAGCCAACATAAGTCTAAAATGAAAAGTAAAACAGTCACATAAATAGTTCTATAACTAAAAGCATCAAATCGGGTTATAACATAGACCCGATGTCTTATGGAAACATAAAAAGTAGTTCACTACAAAGCTTAAAGCATAAACATAATAGAAAGTAAATCTAAGAAAATAACTACGAAAAAGATCTATGCATGTCTTCTGTGTCTTCCCAAGTAGCACTATCAACAGAGAATTGGTCCCATTGGACCTTATACTATAACACATCTCTATCACGCACCTTGATGGTACGTTGATCAATGAGGCAGGTAGGCTGCACCAACACCACCCCTAGATCCTAAACATGTAAGGCATGCCAATCAAGAATATGAGATGCATTAGGATGATAGGGTTTCAACAATGAAATATGAAAGACATTATGGATTCGGGCAAGAGCTGGCGGTAGAGAAAGTTTGTAGGCAACAGGGTTGATGACCTCTGAAACATCAAAAGGACCCACATATCTCAGTGCAAGCTTTGAAGAATTTCCAAAAGAGATTGAAATTTTATGTGGTCTCACACGAAGAAACACCTTATCACCTTCCTGAAACTATCTAAAAGTGTGGTTCCTATCTGCATAACTTTTCTGTCTATCAGCTGCTTCCTTCAGCTAAGTACAAATCAGAGTCATATGTTCTTCCATCTCTCTCAACATATCAGGACCAACAATTATCTTGTCCTCTACTATATCCCAACTGATAGGAGTATGACACTTCCATCCATAAAGTACCTCAAATGGTGCCATTCCCAAAGAAGCATGGTAAGAGTCATTTTAGGCAAACTCCACCAATGGAAGGTACTCTTCCCATTTATACTGATGGTCCATACAATACATCTGGAGCAAATCTTCAATCACTTGATTCACTCTCTCAGTATGTCCGTTTGTCTGAGGATGATAAGCGGTACTGAAATTCAACCCAGTTCCCAAAGATGCATTCAAGGTTGTCCAAAACCTTGATGTCATCCTAGTATCCCTGTTTGATATGATAGTCTCAGGTACCCCATGCAATCTAAAAATTTCCTGGACAAACTTTCTGGCCAAAGCCAAGATCCATCTCTCAAACTCCCTGGAATAAAGTGAGCTACCTTGGTTAGTTTTTCAACTACAACCAAGATTACATCATGTCTACGTCGTGTCATGGGTAAACCCTGGATAAAATTGTTTGATATTTCTAATGCATGGGTGGTGATTGAGACATGTAATATGTTTAATCACTACGTTACTGAATGGGCACTCATACTATTTTCATTTGTGTTTTGTCACTGATGTCAACATATGCTTTTATGAAGGAACCAGACTGGTAATCACAGTGTATAGATGTTTCAGATGCTGCAAAGTTAGATGAGAGTTCAAGTGGATGTTGTGATCTTATATCTATGATTGCATCATTAAGTATTGCATATTAAGAGAGTTACAACTATTTTGGTAAAGACTGGTCATTGGACTATGATAGTGAGAATTGACAGAGTTAGTCTCTGAGTTTTTGGTATATCTCTCGGAGGGATTGGATTCAAGGTATGTGAACTTGAAGGATGATGGAAGAGGTACTGACAAATGTTCATTGGTCAGTGCAAGGTACAAAGTAATTGGTGACATCATCTGTCGCGTGTGCTCTGGCGATGGCTTATTCTGAAGCCGACTCAAGAAATGAAGCGTGTGTTTTGTTTGGCAAGCACAAATCAAGGATGTCGATCCTTAATTGTTGTAATGTAATCATTGTAAATTTTTCATAGATACCATGCATATCTTAGCAAGGGTTTATGTAATTTTTTGTAATTAGGAAAGCCTTATGGGCTGACCTGATCTTGGTAAAATATAATAAGGTATAAATGAAAGGTCTTTTCCTTGGAAAAGATATGGATGGAATATGTATGATATAAGGAGGTTGTGAAAGTTGTGAACTTGTGTCTGTTGTATGTAGAGCAGAGGATTAATGGTGGACTTCATTGGAACTGATCAAGCAAAGATAAGTTGCTGGCAAACAGTTAAAAAGATTGTGTATTTCTTCATATACACCTATTGTGATCTAGTGAGTTTTGAAGGTGGATTTAACCTTATTTGGGTAGTGAGCCCTCTATTTTTCTTGACTCCTAAATGGGTTTGTCCTCTAACAAGGACTATGTACTATAATGTTTCAATAAGCTCCTAACAGGGCTATATCTTCTAACAAGGATTACTATACTCTCAGTACATCATTTGTGGGTGCTAATTCCCACCGGGGTTTTTACCTTTAACAGGGTTTCCTTAAGACCAAAATATTGTGTTATTATGTTGGAATTCATTGTGCTCATTGTTTTTGATATTGTTGAGCTTAAAGTTTAAAGTTTAATATTCTGTTATACAAATGATTCACCCCCCCTCTCAGTTGTATTGTGGATTGTTATTCCTAACAAAAATCCATACTAATGACTTGCCATTTACACTATGGTATATCATGTGGGTACAAAAGTCCTACTGGATGGACATGTTTAACCTTAACTCATTGACATTCCAAACACTGTGCTACAAAAGTTGTCACATCTCGCTTTAGCCCTGGCCAAAAATACAATGGCCTCATATCGGCAATCATCCTGTTTACCCCTGGATGTCCTAAAAAAGGAGTACAATGCATTTCTTGTAAAACCACCTTCCTCAACCCTGCTCGGTCAGGAATATACATCCTATTTTGGTATCTCATGATACCATCATCCTTAAAAGTGTATTCGTCAAAATGGTGATGTGATGGATCTACAAGTAAAGTTGTCTTAACCATCTCATAATGGTCATCCCCTGAAAGATTCTCTAACACATGTTCTCTCAACCGAGTTCTAGAAGTAGATATAGTAGAAATGTGTCTTCTCCTACTTAGAGCATCTGCTACTCTATTCTCTTTTCCCTTGATATACTCGATACCAAAATCATACTCACTTAGAAACTCCAACCATCCTCTCTATCTAGCATTGAGATTAGGTTGTATGAAAATGTACCTAAGTCCCATGTGATATGTCTTTAACTCAAATGGTTTACCTAAAAGGTAATGTCTCCACATCACTAAAGCATGAACAATTACTGCTAATTCCAAGTCATGAGGTGCATAGTTAACCTCATACTATTTTAGTTTCCGTGAGTCATAAGCCACTACTTTTCCACCTTGCATGAGAACACCACCAAGACCTTCACCTGAAGCATCAGTGATAACTGTGAAGTATCAGTTAGGATCTGGAATGATCAATATAGCAACGGATGTGAGCTTTTGTTTCAATAACTAGAATGATCTCTCACATACATCAGTCCACTTGTATCTTTTCCCTTTCCTCTGAAGAGAAGTGATAGGTGTTGCAATCTTAGAGAATCCCTCCACAAATTTTCTATAGTACCTTGCAATTCCCATAAAGCATCTCACTTCACTCACACTTTGAGGAGTTGGCCACTCGAGAATAGCTTTGATCTTTGCCGGATCCATTACAATTCCATTTGCAAAAATGATATGACCCAAATAGTGAATCTCCTTTTTATAGAAAGAACACTTTGATAGTTTCCCATACAACTTCTTGTCTCCCAAGTGCTATAAAACTATCCACAAATGTTCCTCATGTTCCTACATATTCTTGGAGTAAATCAGAATGTCATCAATGAATATCTCAACAAACTTATCAAGACAATCCCTGAATACACTATTCATTAGGTTCATAAAAGCTGCAAGTGCATTTGTCAATCCAAAAGGTAAGACTAAAAATTCATAGTGCCCATACCTTGTCTTGAAAGCTGTTTTGGATATGTCCTCCTCTTTGATCTAGATTTGATGATATCCAGATCTCAATTCAATTTTGGAGAACACAGTTGCTCCCTTCATTTGATCAAAAAGTTCATCTATCTGAGGAAGAGGGTATCTGTTCTTTATAGTAACCTTATTGAGCATTCAATAGTCTATGTGCAATTGTAAGGTACCATCCTTCTTCTTTACAAAGATCACTGGAGCTCCCCATGGTGAAACACTAGAGCGAATAAACCCTTTATCCAAGAGTTCTTACAACTGTAGATTCAACTCATACATTTCAGTAGTGGTCATGTGGTATGGTGCCTTGGATTGAGGTTCAACTCTAGGCATCACATCAATTGAGAAATCAAATTCTCTCTTTGGAGGTAACTCAAGTGACTCTTCAGGAAAAACATCCCTGAATTCCTGCAAGATAGGGAAATCTTCTAGACTAGGAGGTGTGTCCAGATCTTTGACATAAGCCACATACATCATACACCCTTTTCTCTTTGCCTTTTTCAATTGCATGGCATAAATCTATCTAAGTACAAGAGACCTTTTCACATCATAGAGTATTACAATATTACCTGCATCATCAAGGCATTATACTGTTTTATCCTTGTAGTTCACTATGGCCTTATGTTTTGTTAGCTAATTGATTTCCAAAATGACATCATAGGAACCTAAAGGTGCAACGTACACGTTTACTTGCATTTGAAAATCAAAAATTTCAATCTCGCTACAAGATAAACATTGCTCAACCTTATGCTCTGCCTTATTTCCATATTCTACCATCCATGGTTCTAACATACATCCTACTCTAACTAGTAATTTAGAAGCAACTCTAGGATCTATGAAACATTCACTAGCTTCAATATCAATTAAAATGGAAATATCATGACCAAAAAGATTACCGACCATCTGAATGGGTGTTCCTTGAAAATTAGCTTGTCTGTTATTCACAGCTGCATTAATCTGGTGCTGAGTCTGAGGTCCTTTCCCATCTCTATGGGCTGATCGCTGAGGATAAACACTAGCATAGTGATCACCTCCACAAGTGTAGCAACCATCTCATGGTCCCTATTTACCATCAGGTTTATTCTTCCTGTTATCATTCCTATTGTTTCCCCTATTATGGTTACCATTGTTTTTCCTTCCAACATTACCTTTACCCTTGCCTCTCATATTATGCACCTATTTTTGATGACTGTCCTTTGGTTTATTATCTTGAAACTTCCTCTTATATCCCTAAGGTGCACTATTCCTTTGACTCACTCTGATTGAAGGTACCTGCTTTAGTTTCTGCTCTTGTCTCAAAGCCTTCCTGAAAGCAAAATCCATAGTCTCAAGCTCATGCATATCCACTTTTGATCCTATCTCTAGACGTAATCCGAGAATAAACTTACGGGTTCTAAACCGCTCATTTTGCTGATATTGAGGTACATATTTTACCAGGTGGTAAAATCTCTCATGGTATTCAGTGAAAGTAAAAAATCCCTGAATCAAGTTCTGGAATTCAACCACTTTCCTATCATAATAAAGATGAGGTAACCACCTCTTACGGAATAGTACTAGGAATTCTTCCCAAGAGATCTCACCAGGCTGCATTCTCTTTTCGGCCATCTCATTGTCCCACCAAGTACCAGCCTCACCAACTAACTGAAAGGCACCCCACATAGCTTTGGATTCAACTAAAAGGTTATGAACACATAAATACTTTTCCATGGATACTATCCATGCTTCAATAGCATCACCAATGGCCTTACCATCAAATGTAGGAGGTATGACCTTCTTGAGGTCCTTACTCAGTTCCTCTGCTATTGTTTCTTTGTTATCCCTTTGATCTACATTTTGGTTCTGCTGCTCTTCATTCCTCCTTTCCTCTTCTTCCTTTCTTAGTGCTTCCAAGCACTGATCTTCCTCCTGTTTCGATTGAGCTTCAAGTCTCTTATCCTCTTCCCTCTTTCTTCTTTCCTCTTCATTCTGTCTACCTCTTGCATCTTGTTCCAGTTGGTCCATACGATTATTCTGTTGTTGCAAGAGATTCCTTTGTTCTGTCAAGAGGTTAAGGATTTCATCCATTCTTGGATTTTGTTCCTCATTGCCCCGTCCATTGCTGGAACCTCCCTTATTATTGTTCCTAGTTTGCATGATGTTAAATCACTTCCTGCACCAAGCATGAGTACACAACTTAGCAATAGAGGACCAAGGTCTGAGTGTTTAAACACAACTTTGATACCACATGTAAAAATCGAGAATCACACATATAGAGACACATAAACTCTTGATCAGAAAAACCCAAAAGTCAAAAAACATAACAAGTCTGTAAGTAAATAAAGACTTTTCCATGACATAAATTTTATTTGTATTCAAGAGATTACATCATTATGAAAATAAAATCGAATATCCTTGCCATAAAATATGAAGGTTCGACCAAACTGTCAAAATACACAACAAGAGTAAAATAATACATGGCATATGCCGACCATACTGTTGAACATAAAATGTCAAAGTATATACACATACATTAAAACATATGACCTTAAGGTCAAAGAAGTACAAGATATCAATATACATGCCATCAGATTGTCAATTGTCCATCTGCATGTTCCTGTCTCCTATGCCATCGAATAGTCTATCGTCCATCTGCATAACTTGAGATGGAAATGTGATCCAGGTGTTTATTCCACCCAACCACAGAGTGGTTAGCTCCTCCAGGGCTCATCCTAAAATGAAGAGCTCACCGACCCTACGCGAGTGATCTATCAACTCAACACAAATGGATTGGAAAGGAATCTGGTGCAAGCTACGATCTAGCTACTTTATCACGCACAAAGTAGAATGAACAAAGATATGGCAGAGAGAAAGTACATAACCAACACAAATTCATTTATGTGCTTACAATCTTAGGCCTAAGCATAAAAAACCAGATTTCTACTGGCAGGTAAAAGAAACTACATTTTACTCTTCTCTGTTACCCATATTCGACACCCTTTCCCAAGATATCTTACTCAAAATAAATGAATATACATGAATAAACATAGTAATTCTATAGTATGAAACAGACTCACTAAATCAGAATAATACTATAGCAAAAATTAAGTACTTAACACAAAAGATCAATAGATTCTCTTAACTCCGGTAAACTATCAAATAGCACACTCAGCAATTACATAAATTCTAATATATATATATATATATATATATATATATATATATATATATATATATATATATATATATATATATATATATATATATATATATATATAATGTAAATAAATACAATGTTCTCTGTCAATAGCAGTGCTTTCTATAGAAGGAAAAAGAAAGACATACTTCAACCACTAAATTATACACAAGTCATATATGATACAACTCAAGAATCACGATACAACGCCCTATCAATACATGGTCTACAGTCATGCGCTCAACTTGGAAGAATAGTCTATTCGTCGAATACAAAGGGACACACGTTACAAAATAAGGAAATGACGATAGTTACTCATATTGACGTTTTGTATTTATGTAATCTAGAGAATCCACGTGGTCTCAAATTCCATTAGTCGTTTGGCAAGTGAGAAAAAGAATAATTAACGAGCACTAAGAGACATAATTTTGATCATTCTCGGCAGGCACATGAGGAAAGGGTTGACCATAATCATCGAGGATATTTGCACTTAAATCTTTAGAACATGGGCGGTGATAGTTATGAGGAAAAACTAAATCACCTATTGAAGGATACATGGCTTTTGAAACAAAAGAGAAACAATAAATAGAAAATCAGACACAATAGCATCTCCGCTGGAAATACGAAACAATTCATTCTGAGATAGAAAGTGAACACTGAGGGTTCAATACAAGTATGAATGATTTCTTTTGCAGCTACCAGAATATTAACAATTTGAACTCAAGAATTTGACAATAGTCTCGAAATTGATCAATACGGATTGAAACTTCAATAAAAAAAATCATTGTCCAACAATTATCTTGGTGTAATATAAATTTGAAGGCGAGTTATTCGGCCTTGTGTTATCGAAACAGGCATGTTGGTAAGCGCATAGCAAATCTGGACTACTGAACAATAGTTACAAGCAGTCCAGCTAGCCCATGTTCCACGCCACATACTATGGAGCGGCATAATAAAAGTATTAAGCTTCACACATCGTTATAAACAGGTAACCCTTTTGCATTAATGATAAGAGGAAGTGAAGCACTGAAGAATAAAAATCACGCGAGGATGTGAATACAGAGCAACATTGACAAAAAAATGTGGATAAAGAAAAGACTTGAAAAACATAAACAACGAAGAGGAGTTTCAGGTTCTAAATCCCAGTTTATGATTTTGGTTTATTAGCCATTATGTAGACTCTAAGAGAACCTACGCAAGGTAAGAGACAAAAATTTACCATGTAAAATGCAATGTTTCTACTTAACTAAAAGATTTACTCATAGGTTTACAAGGAAATTAAGGATATCAAATTTAGTAAGTTTTTCAATGAAAATCTAAACAGTCCTTGATTTAGATTTCTATTTTAAACTAGACTTAGTTCATTTCCCTTGCTGTAATAGAAAGAAGGAACAAGAACCTGGTTTTTGAAGCAAACTGTGTAGACCAGGAACCCAATTCAACAGGTCACTATAGCTTCCTTTTTCTTTCTTTCTCACTGCTATGCAATCCTCCCCTTGCTTCTGTCTCCTTCCCTTGATTTTTTTCTCTTTTTTTTTTTACTCTTGTGCACTTTTCCCCCAATCTCCCGTAAATGTGTTCTACCGTAATGATAAAAAAAAAGTATTCCAGACGTTACCCTCTTCCCCCTAATATTGAGTGAATTAACTCCACTTAATGCATAACCAACTGCTTGACTTAAGGCGCACGTTCCATCATTCCTCATCCACCACTTCCTGTTGCAAATAAAAACACTTGTAGATGTGTCGCCCATGGAGATGAATCCTTTGGTTTTAGATAGTCAACTAAGGAATCATATACTTAGTCTTTCCTTGTAATCCAGAAACAACAATAAACAAAGTATTTTAATAATTAAAAGAGATCACTTCCGGTTATGGTTAATCAAACAACTCTTTGTCAATTAAACAAATAGATATCTATTAAATTCTGGTGTAGATTAAGGAGTCAATGAAAACGGTTGTGACATTACCAAAGATATCAAAGAAGAAAAATTAAGCTGATGGGATTGTTGATGCCTGTGATTCCAAACTTGATGAGGTGAATGACAAAATCTCCAAATGTGACTCTGGTCTGGCTTCCTTGGATCCTAAAGTTGTGGTCTTTGACCAGAGATTCTCCCACACTGAGATGACCCCTAAGCCGATTGGTGATCAAAGTTGCAACATTCTTCGAGCCTCGGCTAACCAAATCAACTTTCCCGTCAACAGCTGGGAGAAGACCAAAGATAAAGAGAAGGACTTGGTTACTCATGGTACAGAGGATCCTAGCACTAGCCCCTGGTGTGCTAGCAAAGAAATTGATAATCTTAAGGCTTCTGCCATAAATATGGATCTTGTAGCAACTGAAGTTGTTGACCTTCTTAATGGTATTTAGTGATCTTGTTCTACTGGTCGTTTGTCCTTTTTGTCTGGTTGTTTCATTAGGCAGCTGGCCTTTGTCCCTATCCAGCTGGCCTTTTGTAGTGATCCTTCTTGGTTGTTGGTCCTTAGGTTGTCTTTTTGGGTTTCTCAGTTGTATGCTATTTTTCGTGGTTAATGCTTAATCTCTTTGCTCTTCTGTAAAAGGTTCAGGACCTTTCAAATCCCGTTTTCCTCTTAATCAGAACAAAGAAGAAAAATTAATCCAAAAAATAATAAAAAGAAAAATTAATTAAAAAATAATAAATTGTCTCTAACTATTTCTTTCAATCAATGTATATGTGCATCATGATTGCTACATTCCTTATCATATATATATATATATATGAAGATAGAACAAATAGTCAAACTCTTATAAATGGTTTTCACTTTTCCAAAATTTATCTCCCAAAATGTTTGGACTTCACGTACTCGGCACTGCTAAATAGCCAAAAATTTGCACTGCCTTCGTTCCATCCATGTCGAGTCCCATACATACCCATGCAGTCAAATCAACTATTTGAGCAATTAAATTTTTTTTTTTAGCGTCCTATGCGAACAAAGAAGCTCGCAGGCCATCAATCAAATTGGTGGAAAATGAAAGTAGATTTTTATTTGTTTTCCCCACAGCCATTAATTAAAACTTATGTGAGTTGATTTTAATAGTTTGTTTATGCAAATCAATATGAACAAACTTAAAATGAATACATAGAATTTGAAAATATTTTATTTAAAAATAGTAAATATACTTAGGAATAAATATGATCTAATTTGTTTAAATGTAAATATGAAAAAATAATAATAATCTAATAATTTAGAATCTTAAAAGATTTAAAACAAATTAGTAAATTGTTAAGAAAATTAAACCAAACAATAATTAAAAAATAGTTACAATTTTAAAATAATTTAATCTTATTTGTATTATTACATGATAAAGGATTTCAAGTTGATTTTTTTTTACATTTTTATCTTTTTGTTAAGTATAATTCTAAGACTTTTAACATCACTTTCATTTTACATAATTATATCATATAATTTTGTATAAAAAATTAATTTAATTTTATAAATTTTAATTTACATCCAAAATATAATCGTTCAATAATATAATCTAAAAGTTCTTGATATTGTCACTAAAATGATAAGCATTAAAATATCTAGAAAACTTATTAAATTGTTTAAAATATAAATATATAAAAATAAAATAATAATATTTTTCTTATTTTCTAATAATTTTTTTTGATAAAATATTGTAGAACACTAGTCATACTAAAATATGAATATCTCTTCCTTAACTAACCCTTATGATGACACATGGATGTTAATAAGGTATTGCCTATAATTTAACCTCTTAACTATATAACAAATCTATAAGTGGTGGCATGGAATATATATTTAGCTCCTATGGCTCAAAACTACAAAATCATTAGTAGAGCAAAAATCATTTTACCTATCACATGTTTATATTCTTTTAGTTTCTCTTTCCATTTGCCTTTGATGCCTTATTTTTTGGTCAAAGACCCTTATTTACTACCTTGATAAAAATCAATATATTTATAAATAAATATTTATATATTAAAAAATCTAATTGGTAACATCTTTAACAATATGTCTTCAAAGGTGGGGGTTATTAAATTTGGTTTTAAATTTTGAAGTAATTTAGATTATGAAATAATATTTTAATTGTATTTTGTAGTATACAGAATATTTTTAGAAAATTTGGTAAAATTAGACCATTACAATTCTTTGTTTTTTAGAGCTTGATTAAGACATTAAATTTATTTTAGCATTGTCACCTATTGAAACAATAATATGAAAGATCTTATTCAACTTACTTTTTAATATTTCTATCGAATTTGATAATAGATATACAAACATATAAATTTATCAATAAATTGTTAGATTATTATTATTATTATTTTTAATATTTACATTTAAACAAACCAACCAGATTATATTTATTCCTATAAATATATTTATTATTTTAAAATAAAATATTTTCAAATTCTTGATTCTATCTTTATTTATTCATTTTAAATTTGTTCATATTGATTTGCATAAACAAATCATTAAATTCAACTACATTGTTTTATAAATTCTATATAATTGATGAGATTGTTCCTGATTTGATTGATGGCTTGTCAGACTGTCTTCTTTGTTGACATACGGCGCTGAAAAAATTAAATTTCATTGCTCAAAGTACGGGAGTTAGTTTGACTGCACGGGTAATTTGCAGGCTCTTCTTTTTCTTCAATCTTAACAAGTAACTAATACTGTTTCAACTGTTCAACTTATTTTGGCATACCTTATGTTCAAAGAGAATATGAGGACTAGATGTTTTAGTGGGTTATGCTTGACTTTTCTTTTCATGGCTTCCCTCTGCTTTGGAGTTACAGCCCTCACAAACAGCGATGATGGTCAGCTCTCTAAAAAAATTCATCATTTTCTATCTGTTCTTCCCATGAAATCTGCACAGACTTCTCATTTGGGCACTGTTTTTTTTTGCATACACTTCTGCCCTGAATCTGTTGAGCTTGCTGTGGGAAAATACTGTGCCAATAAGCTGGAACAGTGGCACAGATCCCTGTGACTCTCAGTGGGATGGGGTGATCTGCACAAATGGCCGCATAACCTCACTGTAAGATCTTATTTTTTGTTTTTGTGTTCTGTTTCCTGGATGAAGATTTCTTCACATATTAATGGCTGTGCTTATACCGCTCAGTTCAAAAGGTTTCTGCTTAATGTTTGTATTCCTATATGAAATTGGGAGATCAATTTTGTAAATGCAAAATCTTCCATCACAAAGTATTTTGACAAACATAAAATAATACGCAGAAGTCTATAAGATGAATTGAGATAGATTTGAGTAGATATGGATAATTTATAGTGCCTTAAAGAAAATGGATTGTTGAGCTCCCAAATTGTTTATATATATAAGTTAACTTGTGTAGTGTTTTTTAGTCAAACTCATTGACCCATGTTTCATGAGTAGTGGTTAAACCCATTTCTTATGAGAATGAATGAAACACTTATAGTTAAATTATGATATAAGTTAAGTTGTAATATTGCTATGAGGATTCAACTTGTGTAGTTTTTTTAGTCAAACTCATTGACCCATGTTTCACGAGTAGTGGTTCACATGGTTCACATTGAGGATTCTCTTATGAAAATGAATGAAACACTTATCACTCATTTCATCTAGGTTAAACCCACTCTGCGTGCAACTCTATTTGTTAACCTTGAAAATTAATGGTAGGTATCTAAAAAAATTAGAATGATATGTAGCAGAGAAATTTGAGGAAGTTAGGAGGGAAATGTTTTAGTCTTATGATAAAGATCTCTTTAGATGTGCAGGACTCCTTATTTTTTGTAGGAGATTCTAAATTATCACAAAAATAATTTCAACAAAGCTTCTATGGTCTCTTAAACATATTTAATAACATTACATTTTAATTGCAGATGACATAACAAATTAATAGAGATTCTAAATACATCTATTTGAAACTGTTTTACATATTTAAAATTTATTTTATTTTATTTTTGAACTACTTTTATTTATAATATCTATGAACATGTTGATTTTATTGTATTTCTATTTCTTTTCGCAATAAACTTAAACATATTTAATGTGATTTTTTTTTTAAACAACCACCATTTATTATCTTGATTAATTTTTATTTTTTATAAGAATTAATTTTAAAAATTATCATGAATAATATATTAATTCTAAAATTTTAACTATTTTATGTTTAAATAAAAAATAATATTCAAATATCCATCTAAAAATTTAATAGTTTAATTTTAAAATTGTATTTATGTTTGTTCTTTTATATTCTAATAAAATAAAAAAATTATTTTAAATTAACAAATCATTTTTTTTAATTATTATTTTTATTATTACATATTATGCTTGAAGCTTTGTGTAAAATTGTAAATTCTACCCTACCCACCAAATATTAAGCACGAATGAATTCATTTAATATAATGAAAATAATATTCAATTTTCTAGCAATTCTCTTCAATCTTACTTATATACTTCTTGCTTTCCTTACCTTTTTACTGATATTATAAATATATTCATTCATGTACAGAAAATTATCAAGCGTGGGGCTTAAGGGAGCTCTCTCAACTAAACTTGGTTCTCTGACTGCACTTCATACTCTGTAAGCTCATTACAGACCAAATACATTCAATACTAGTCATTATCATAGAAATCTCTTGATTTATTTGTTTTTACCTTTTGATCTTTTGTTAATATTAATATCAACATTTCAGAGATTTCTCCTACAACAAAGACCTGACAGGAAGGCTTCCAAACAGTATAGGAAACTTGGTCTCTTTGAAAATTCTGTGAGTTTTACATTTAAATAATAAGTAAGTTCAACATCTTGTAAAATATCTTTAATTTTATAATAATATTGAAATGTAGATATAAAATTGTCAAGTTTGGATTTTTTAATTTGATTCTGTAAATTTTTTATTATCAACGTTTAGAATCAAACTTTATGATCCACCAACAGAATAAAATAGTACAAAATGAGATTTTTTTTTATATTTAATCATTTTAATCTCTTAGTATTCTTTATCTCTCCTCTCTTACTATCTTATCTCTGATTATAGATCATAAAATTCAATCTGAAATCTTGATAAAAAAAATATCAGGCAGCAATTAAATTGCAGAATTCTCCTCCTCATTACTAATAAGTTTCTATCACCCACAGGATAGTGATTGGGTGCAATTTCAATGGACAACTACCAAGTGAATTGGGGAAGCTGACTAATCTCAGTTTTTTGTAAGATTATACATCACTTTTTCCATATATGTCATTAAGTAACACCTGGAACTCTAATCTTGCAAGCAAAGACAGACAGAGTATAAAAGTTAACTAATATTACATTTGTTTTTGTCAGGGCTTTGAATTCAAATAAGTTTACAGGCTCAATTCCTTCAACTTTGGGTAAGTTGACCAATCTAGAATGGCTTGATCTTGCAGATAATCAACTTACTGGGAGTCTTCCAGTCTCCAATTCTACTCAGTCTGGATTAGACAAACTTGTTAATGCACAACATTTGTAAGTACTAAGTTCTAATATTAATTTTGACTGTTGGTATTAGGGAAAATCAAAGCTTCTGGATTTTATGGTGTCTATCTTTTTATCAACATTTTAGATCACATGAGTCCTGATCTATTATCAGAATAATGAGTTAGAAAAGAAATTGTACAGATGATGGATCATACAATCGATTTCAAAAGCTTTCAATACTTATTAACATTAAACTTAATATTTTTAATTATTATTTTAAATATAAATGAAAAATATGAACACTTAAAACTAAGATTAATCATATAATTAATTTCATACTTGTGGGTTTTGTAGCCATTTCAATCTAAACCATCTGTCAGGCACCATTCCTCCTAAACTCTTCAGTGAGAATATGAATCTGCTTCATGTGTGAGTGGAAAACATTGTTCCTCACATGTCATGATCTATTTGACAGTACTGTTTGATATAGATGTCAACTGTGTTTAAATACTGTTTATTATCATCTACAGACTATTTGACAGTAATGAGTTTGAAGGAGAAATCCCCACTACTTTGGGACTTGTACATACTTTGACTGCCTTGTGAGTATTGATAATCTAACTCCATGATTTTTCTTGGTATGCCCTGTTTATGGTTTTCATGACTGCTTCACATACCAGAGATTCATGGATGCCCATTTGATTTTGTTTTTGGGTGATATTGTTGGAAAACAGGAGGCTTGACAGAAACCAGATAACAGGTTCAATTCCCTCTAACATCAGCAACTTACTAAGCCTTGATGAACTGTAAGAAAATTTTCCTTAAACTTACCATGGATTGTGACTGAACTTTTATGTGGGTTATGTGGTTCAGAGCATCAAATAGGTAATTTGTAAAAGGTAAGATGTTTATTAAATCAAAGTACTTAATTTTTAAGTATTTTAGTGGTTTTTTATTTGATTGATAATTTTTTTATTTCGATGAAGGTTTAAATTTTATAGCGCAGTTTGTTTAATTTTTAAAAAGAGCAAGTCTATGAAGTACTTTTAAGTAAATTTTGATGGAGAGCAGGCTTACAAATCTCTTTCTTTTAAGTTCATGAAATTTGAAATTAAATATTTTAAGTAAATTTTGAAGGAGAGTAAGCTTACAAATCTCTTTCTTAACTTTATAAAATTTGAAATTAAATGTTTTAAGTAAACTTTGATGGAGAACAGGCTTACAAATCTCTTTTCAAAATTTATGAAATTTGAAATTAAATGTTTTTACTAAAGAAATATGAAATATTTGGTAAAAACTTTGAAATTTATAAATAAATATAAATTATAGTTCAATACTTACAAAATTATTCATATAAAACTAAACCTTTTTAAATTATATTTTTTTATCATTAAAAAACTAGAGCTAAAATATATTATATTAAAATATAAGAATTTGAAATAAACATAACTATTAACCAAGTATAAAATTTTATATAAAAGTCTATGGAGAAAGTCTACTCCATGAAAATCTTGGAAAAAAAAGACTGTCAAATCTCAAGAGAGCCATAGGTAAAACCTATACTAAACTTTAGATTCAGATTCAAATTCAACAAGACCAAAAAACCATAAGCTTTAGAGCTGAGGAGGAGAAACTTTTAGAATTTTTTAGTCAATCCTGCAGTATAAATAAGTAGATCTAGCTAGGAAAAGAAGAAAAACATCTTTGCAAGAATACAATAAAATAAATACAACTGAAAATAGAATTAGATCTTTTATAGTCAATGATCATTACACTACTTGAATAATGAGCAGATGGAAAAAAAGGTAAAATATCTATCAATCGAAGATACAAAAGACAATAATCTGCATAGACCTCCCAAAACAATGAATAGATGAAAAACAAAGGAAAAATATCTATTAGTCAAGGATGTAGATGACACATGAATCTAGATGAGTGAACCTAATGACACTACTCAACCATGCAAGAACAAATTGCTAGTTGAAAATACAGGTGCCAATTGTCTATAAAACTGATCAACTGTGGAACCAAGGAAGCATCAACATGAGCAGTAGAAACCCCTCCATAATGTTGAAAAGAGAGGCATGACAGGTTCACTAATATAGTGTCACTAAAGAGGAAATGAAGACAAGACCCATGCAGTAAGAGCATGAGCTTGGCCTGTATGTGATGCAGAAGACTCGGGGGCTAGCATTTGACGCTGATGCATAGCCCTCTCCAAGGCATCTAGTATCATCCAATATCTATTGACAACATGTGCCACCTTACCACAAAAACTACAAGGCTCACCCAACTTCTTATTTCTCTTGGATTGTTGATTAGATTCTAAATTTTTCTTCTCACTTGTATGTACAGCAAGAGCATGAGCTTTGAAACTTTTTAAAGTACCCATCTTTAGGAGCTTATCTTGCTCATGTATCAACTCTATGAAAGCATCAATAAGGGAGCTACCCTAATGGTAAATTTAAATTTAATGTTTCATTTGTTTTTGTGCTTACAAAAGGTTTAGTTTTGACCATTTTTAGATTAGATGCAACAATACTACGAATGGGTCAAACTCCCTTTCCAAGCTAAAAGCCATAGCATCAATTTTAGAACCTTTATCACAATTATAGAATAATTAAGGATCCTAAGATGATCCTAATAATTTATTTGATTTGCTTAATTTTTAAAAAATATCTTGATCAAAGTAAAAAAAACATATTGATGTTAACTAGACATATCTATAATTCATGAGAAATTAATCTCACCATGAGTGACCGTAATAGAATGTAGGTAAAAAAATTCCCCTATAAATGTTATTTTTCTTTTCTTGACTATTGACACATTGTACTATTCATCATGTAATGTATTCAAGGAAACCATTCCTAGAAACGAAAGAACATAATGCATTTGAAATTTGTAAATAGGATATGCCTTCATTCTTTACCATCGTGTTTTATATCCTTACAATTAATTCTTGCTGGGACAACATACATCGACCTCACTTGTGCCTACCACAATCCTGCCACCTTCTAAAGATGGTGCCTTGCTATTGGATAAGGGGTTATTTTGGTGCTAGCTTTTTCCACTTGAGTGGGAGAATTATCCACTATACAAGATAGCATTAAGTCTACTACCAGATTGGCCAAAGCATTCATAAGGCAATTAGAGAGTCAATGAAGAACCAACAAAGTTATAGCTTTCTAACCTAGCTTTGTACAATTTTCTACATTCCTTTAAGCCATCTATGATAAAAACATTTCTTACTACTAACTCTTTTAATTTTATTTTTCTCTTTTGGGATGTTCAGACCTTGCAACTTTTTTTGAAATGAAACTCCCCACTTCCCTCTCTTTCACCATTCAAGACTTGTAATCACACACTCTTCAACCTTAGTTTGATTTCAACATTTTCCTTCTTAGTCTATGTTGGGATCTCATTGAGAAGTATACCTACCGAATTCAAGAGTCCTTTTAGAAAAATGTCATTATGTTATCATTGAATTTCTATGTGATATGCCTAGTTATCACATGTTTGGAGGGTAGGTAGCATTAAGTTTTAGATAAATGATCCATTGGGAGGACTTTTTATAGTTAGAAATCTATGTATTTATGTTGTAGAATTTTGGTGCACTTAAGGTGTGACTTGGAATATATTTGGGGACCCAAAGATTTTGGCCCTTAATGTCACATTGAGCATGAAAAATTCCCTTCTTACAATCCTTCATTTTATGCTCAAATAGATGGACTTTGTTACACTTAATTGGTAATCTTTATACTTCAACCTTTTGTAACCTCAACCTTACTTATGTTATAATTTCTAACTTTGGGAGTGATAGGCTCTCCAAGCCTATCATGACATAAATTCTTGCATACCTAGGTCTTGATATATCAATGACAATTTATATAATTTGTTCCATATTAAGGTTTTGTTAGTGTATGGTTAACCATGTTCAAATTAGTCTCCTATTTTTTCACATAATCACATAGGTTCCCACACCATCCATAATGAGGGGATCTTCACTAAGAATCTCCTCTCTTTTTTAGGTGAATTACATTCAACCAAGGAAAGGCCTTTTGACAAAAAATTATTGTGGTGTCCTTTGCCCACTACTCATTGGACTAATTATGCACTCTTGTTCTTTATGGTAAGAATATTCTCCACATGAGGGAGACAATTGATTTGATTTGAATTAGCAAGCACTCAAGATTCAAGGCATCCAAGGATATTTACTTTTTTCTACTTGAAGACCTTTGGAATGAAAGGTATTTTATTTCCATGTATGATTACATACATACATGTATAAGTATGTATACGTGTGTGTATTTATGTGTGCATTTGCATATATATTTACATATAGGTGTGTATATGTGTATATATACATACATACATAGATGTATATACATATACATATATGTATATATGTATGTACGTACATGTGTATATATGTACACATATATTTGCATAAACAATTTATAGTTATACTAGTTTTCCTAACTTAAATATTAAATATTTTTTTGATATATTATAGTTTATCAATTAATTTTAAAATTGTTTTTGAAAATCATTTAATTAAGGAGTATAAGATGTTATATAATCAATATATATTTATACAAGGAATTATATTAATTTTTATTTTAAATTTTAGTTTACTATAAAATATTCCATAGATTTATGAAAAAAAAAATTATAATAATTTAATATATTAATTAGTTTAGCTATTTTATTTTCTTTAAAACATTTTTTGTTGGAAGACGATAAATTATTTTTAATCTTTAATTAATATTATTTTATAATTTTGAGATTTTTAAATGTAAATTAACCCTGTTTAGTTTGGTGTATATGGTAATGACATAAGAAATCACTGATATCATTGCAGAATGTTCATCAGTATTAATTAGAAAGATACTAAATTGGATTGTTATGCGACGTTTCTAGGAACTTATCAAATAATAGACTACATGGTGATGTACCAGATTTATCTACCTTAAATGATCTCCAATACATGTGAGTGAGTGATACTATTAAGAAATTTTGAGTTTTAAGAAAGTTATTTTACCATTGCAACATCTCTAATCCATTTGAATGCCAGAGACTTGAGCAACAATTCCTACAATTCATTCAAACTCCCTCACTGGTTAACCGACTCACAAGAATTGATGACCATGTAAGTTATTCAAAATTCCATTGCTATGTGGTCTGGAACATAAAAAAATTCTAGATGAATACTTAAAAAATTGTTTGGTTGTTACAGAGTCGTGGATAATTGCAACGTATCTGGATTTTCTTCATCAAATTTTAATCTGCCAAAACTTCAAACAGTACGAATGAAAAACAACCGGTTGAATGGAATAGTAAACATTGACATCAGTGGTTCAAGTGAAGTGCAATGGATAGACCTTAGAAATAACAATATAACTGAAGCTGATGTCCAAGGCAATGCAGCTGCTCTAAGGTGAGTAGTATCAAAAACTTATAAGATAAAGGTAGAAATGAATTTCCTCCAATTATCTGTAGTTTCACTGAACTACAGTGGTCTATCTTTTGTTCTTGTTGATACACCTGTTATGGAATTTCTTTAGGATCAAGTAAAGAGTCTTCTTTACTCACATGGAGAAGAAAAGGGTATTTTGGTTCTGATTACCTCTGTTTAATTTACAGGATTGCAGGAAACCCAGTTTGTAACCCAGGAACTCGTCTTTCAACAGGAAACCCAGTTTGTAACCCAGGAACTAGTCTTTCAAGCTCCAAATCCTGCCAAAACATTGTGTCTGAGGAAAGATATGAAACAAATATGGCACAATGTGAGAACAAAAAGTGCTCTGGAAACCTGAAGCTGAATCCTAGGACATGCAAGTGCCAACAACCTTATGAGGGTCTATTAAAATTTAGGGCTCCCTCATTTTCAGATCTGACGGATACAGAGAGATTCAAAAACTTGGAAGATAGTCTTAAAACCAAGTTGAGCGTAGATGCAGTGCATCTTTGTTGCCTCTACTTTGACAGCACTGACTATCTGATTGCATCAGTGCAGCTTTTCCCTGTGAATACTGTGTTATTTAAACGGTCAGAAGTTACTCAGATTGGTTTCAATCTAAGCAAACAACTTTATAAACCTCCAGAAGGATTTGGACCATTTTTCTTTATAGCAACTCCATATATCATCGGTAAAGAAAGAATTGAAATTCGAGCTCGGTTAAACATTCATAGACCCTAGTTATAATGGATCATAGTAAGAGACTGTAAATGACCATATTGCTTGGTTGGCTGATTGCAGGGGCTGAAGAATCTAGCAAAGGTATAGGTTTAGGGGTAATTGTTGGAATAGCTTTTGGAGCATTTGTTTTGGCTCTTGTTGTTATTATGGTAGGACTCTATGCACTAAAGCAAAAGAAAAGAGCAGAGAAAGCCATTGAAATCCACAAACCCTTTGGTAGGGTATTCTTTTCCTTTCCTATCAATTTTCTTCAGTAAACATACCTTTGTTGAGATGGATCGTCCTGGATTTTCAGTGTGATTGGTTTTGAGTCCAGGCTCAATTTCATAACAGAATTACTGGGTTTCATTCTTATTCCTTTCCTTGACATGATATTAGAACTACTGAAGAATTGTTTAACTCACCAGCTCATCAGGGAACCAAGGAGGATTATTATACCCAACATGCATAATGTATTTTCTCAACTGGTTTGATATTGAGCTTTTGTTTTAATTGGTGCAGCCTCATGGGAAGGCAATAGCATGGATAGTGTGAACACCCCTAGACTGAAAGGCGCCAGATGGTTTTCTGTTACTGAAATAAAGGAGGCTACAAACAATTTCTCTGAGAGTAATAGAATTGGCTCAGGAGGATATGGAAGGGTATGCAGATACCCAGTTGTAATACCTTTGGGGGATTTTGATGTTTGTTTTATTGAAGTTTGAAATAGGTTTAAGCTATATGCATATGTTTTTAACTTTTTCCAGCATTTTTTGCAGGTATATAAGGCAATGTTACCAGAAGGTGAAATGGTGGCTGTTAAAAGGGCTCAGGAGGGGTCACTGCAGGGTGGAACCGAGTTCAAAAATGAGATTGAGCTCTTGTCCCGAGTTCACCATATAAACTTGGCGGGGCTGATTGGTTTTTGCACCGAGCAAGGAGAACAGATGCTGATATACGAGTATATGCCGAATGGAACTCTGAGAGAAAATCTCATTGGTAAAATCTTATCCTCGTTTTGTATAATTAGAAAAGAGGTATTTCTCTTAAATAGTATGTGCAGTATGAAAACCGCGTGCACAAATCAAATGCACATAAAGAGTCTTGCAATAGAGCATCTCAAGAGGCTGCAGCAGAACCTTAACACAACATAAGACTACGACATAAAACTGATAGGCACTAAAACCATCAACTGAACAGACATTCTTGCAGGAAAAAAAATCTGTAAAACAGCTCTCAAGCTTTGCCAAAGGGGATATTTCTATAAACCTATTACCCAGCAGTTTGAGGTAACAGTTAAGCCTCTACAATGCACCAATGCATAAGTTATAATGTATGGGATAATTTATATGTCCCTATATCTTAGGGACTGGATATCCATTTCCGAAAATGGCTATGCAGCACCCTGCAACAACCCTTTCAAACATCCCCGATTAAAAAATATAGAAAAAAGTCAGCTCTTCATTTTCCGAGCTCTAACTACGTTTTCAAGTTTCAACTTATTAACAATTAAGTGAAGTAGATGCCAGTGAGCTCTATCTTTCTTTGTAATAAACTGTCCTTTTATGGATTGATTGTAACTAACTTAAGCTGAATTGACTGTCACATCCACATGCTCAAACTTGTAACTCAATCAAGTTTTCGAGAAGTGATGCTCTGCATCACTCAATAGTCATTACACAGGGTAGCAAGCTTACCTTCTATACAAGTTGACATTTCTTGTGTGGCTGTGCTAGAATATCAGACCCTGGTTCTATAATATTTTGACACAAGGATTAGAGCAACACTGTATATCATTTTAATCATTTTATATCTTGCTTTTATATTTTGAACAATGAATTTTTGTGGGCTGAAGCGATTTTGTGTTCTCTGTATTGTAGATTTGTTTCCAAGTCCAGATCATTATAAGAAAGTGATAAGAATTGTTTCCTAATCTAGATCATTATAAGACAGTGATGAAATCAATTCTTTCAATGTCAGGTGAATCTAGACTGGACTGGGCAAGAAGGCTACAAATAGCCCTGGATTCTGCCAAGGGACTGAACTACCTGCATGAGCTTGCCAATCCACCCATCATACACAGAGATGTCAAGTCCAATAACATATTGCTGGATGAGAATCTAAATGCCAAGGTTGCAGATTTTGGTCTGTCCAAGTTGGTTGCTGATGGGGGTGTAAATGCTGGAGGCAAAAGCCAGGTCTCAACTCAAGTCAAAGGGACAATGGTATGTATGCCTTAAAATTATGAATTACCCATTAATCAGTCAGTAAAACAAGGAAAGGAAAAAAAGTTGCAGCAATTTCCTCAAATGGCTAGGCTATTAACATCCACAAATGAGCAAAATAGGTCAATGGAGCTATGAAAACACTTAGAGAGAACAGGACAAGCACACAACTCTGTCTTGAAAATGGCTATTCAATGTATAAGTTATGGTATATGAGGGTACCTTATACATTACTGCATCTTAAAGGCTGGATAGCCATTTCTCTCTGTCTCTTAGGGGCCTGAGAACAAAAACAGAAAGAAAAAGTTCATCTATACAATTGTAAAAAGCTGCCAAAATAGTATCAGTCATACTTGCCAATTCGAAGACTATCCCTGACATGGTGTTATTAAATTTGGTGTAGGGTTACTTGGATCCGGAATACTACATGACCCAACAGCTCAGTAAGAAAAGCGATGTGTACAGTTTTGGTATTGTTTTGCTGGAGCTGATTACAGCACGCCTACCTATTGAAAGAGGGAAATACATTGTTGTACTAGTGAAAGATGCCTTGGAAAAAGGGGGTATAACATGCTTGCGAGAGGAGTTACTGGACCCTGTATTAAGACAAGAAAACCTTATAGGGTTTGGGGAGTTCTTAGGTTTGGCCTTGGGCTGCCTTAAGGATTCGAGCACCGAAAGACCCACCATGGGGGAAGTGGTGAAGGAACTGGAATTCATTATAGAAATGCAAGGCTCCTGTGATTCCATTGAAGACAGCACACAAAGTGGCCTTATTGGTGTTAAAAGGATTCGTAAGTTGTATGGTGAAGATGAGGAAGATGTTTCCATGGATCTGCCTGTGCAAGGGAAAAGGGCACATAAAAGCTTGTTTGAATATAGTGGGGCTTATCAGGTTCCCGGCACCATACAGCCCAAGTAGCTTATGGTTTTTAGAGCTGCTGTAGATACAATGTATTTCTTTACTGTCTGTAAAGTTT
This sequence comes from Chamaecyparis obtusa, assembly GCA_027943335.1. Lineage (NCBI taxonomy): Eukaryota > Viridiplantae > Streptophyta > Pinopsida > Cupressales > Cupressaceae > Chamaecyparis > Chamaecyparis obtusa. The sequence goes on along the minus strand of BSBK01008055.1, from coordinate 1,571 downwards.
GTATTGATTTTTCATAGTTTGAAGGCGCCCAATTTAAAACAATGGACGTTTGTCCTGGATTGTGAATCCTGACAGTGTAAGCTTGGAATTATCGGTTTTGTTCACCTTCTGACCGAATCCTGGTTATGGTGAAGGATTGAAATAATTTTTACTTTAAAATGTCTCCAATCACAGATGTGTAATGGGTATTTCTCTATAAGTATACAATCTTCTCAAACTTGTCAACATATGGTTTTCTTAATATCCTCATAAAAAAGTTCTTTTCATAAGTTGAAGATGAGAATGTCATATGTTCGTATCAAGGGATTATGAACAAATAAGGCATTGTAACGCTATGGAGCAAGCATAATGTTCCATTATTAACAGTTTCAATTAAAATCATTCATGCTCAAGAATAACTCCTCAAATTAGATATTCTTTAAGAAACCCATAAGGCCTCCCTACTTTAATGCATCTTGACAGTGCAATAAGTCATGATCTTGGTTATAGAGAAAAATAGAAAAAATGTCATCTGTTACATATATATTTACGAAAGACAATGTTTTAATTAACTTTAATGACTAAATAAGATAAATAATAATAATAAATCTATAATTGTCATTGTCTTTTATTTTGATTGACTATCAAATTTTGATAATATCATTGTAAAATCTATTTGGAAGTAAAAAGAGTAATTCAGGTTATGACATACCTCCCCTCTAAAAGAATGCATTATTCAGATGTATTAAAAAGAGTTGAAGGTACCACTTTCTGAAGATAAAGCTACCAAATTTCATAATCAGGATAATGCAAGTACACATATTCATTAAACTAATCTTTCAAATAATTCTACATTAGTGTGTGTACCCCATCAATGTCATTCATTTTCATGATGTTAGACCTCCTATCTTGGACGGTGTACTCTTCCTTGAATTGTATTAACCTATCTATTGTACTAAAAGAAAACAACACTAGCACTTTAGTCCATGTTAGTGTCCATAAATAGAATGCAAAAAATCAAAGATTTTTCATAATATTTCTCCTTGACAAAATAAGTTCACTTAATACTTGAATATTATACTTCCAAATTTACAAGAAGTGAAAATAATTATTGCTTGCTTTTCATAAATTATATTTGCATTCATACATGTGCAAGGAATCACTAAACTAGATCATGATTATCATATCGATGCTATATCTTGTTGTGAATGTAACTTTTAAGATGCACTTAATTTCAAGTTTTGAGATCTCTACTTTTCTTATCTCTATAAAATTCATCATATTACATCATATTTAACTAAATTTCATTTCCTAAAATGCACATATCATTAATTGGTTATCATCTATTAGTAGACGTACATTCTTTCTTTAAAGAACTTTTGAACTACAACTTAACTTCAAAATTTGGAATCACAATCTCATTGATCTAATATCTTTCCATATGCAAGCTCATCGTCAGCATAATTTCTTTGTTCATCAATTGTGCGTCATCCTTCTTTGGTGTTGTTCCTTGTCAAAGATGCATCTCTAGCAGTGATACACAATGTATCAATTTGATTAAGGCGACGATAGTTTCTTGAGGTTTTCCAAGG
>BSBK01008054.1:457500-590628 GCA_027943335.1 Chamaecyparis obtusa | reverse complement strand
AATAATGTAAAGCTATTCATATAACTTATGTAACCCTAGTAACCTATTGTAATTAGACAATTGAAATGTTAATGAATTAAAGACTTAAAAAAAATGTGTATTTTTGCTTTAGAATTTTGGACATGACACCCAACATGGCCCTTCTTTAGAAGTGGATATTGTTCCATCTATCATGTTTGATGTTTCCCCTCTTGCCATGCTTTCCACATTCCTTAAATAATAATGATCTAGATGGGGGGTGGATAATATGGTTGATTGGATCCTCTTGTATGGTGGATTCTTCATGTTTGCATGTTGTAATGTGCTTCCCCCATGATGTGCTACTTGTTATATGTTTTGTTTAGATTTATTTAGATGACGTTTGTTTCTCCATTGGCACAAGGAGATGAAGGAATCAACTTTTTCTGATATTCCTCTATTTGCATCTCATTTATTCTATATGTTGTTACATGTTATGTCATACATGTGCCATTATTCATAAATGTTCCTTTGTATTGTCTGGTTGCGGATAATGGAAAATAGTATCTACCTATTCTTTTTGATCTTCAAAACCCTGACCAAAATGGACTCTTCTTTGTAATTCTTATGTGACATTTTTGCATTTTTTTTGTAGTTATCTTACCTTTGGAGAGTGATGATAGTTCATTTTGATATAATTATAATATACATGAGTTATCATATGATCATACTGAACCCTGAGTTACTACATCCTTTTTGTGCTCTCTTTTTTCATGTGTTTAATTTGCCTTGGTTTATCCTTTCCTAAGGGAATATCATAGATGAAGCATCTCTTATTCTGATGCAGGAGCATCCTGGGTGTAAGAGCAATCTTGCATCACCCAAAAATATTTCTATTTTTGAATTCAATAAGGCTATTTTGTGCAGAGCTGCTATTTATGGAAAGTTACTATTTTTGGTAATTTTTGTCTGTGCTCAGAATGATCTAATTTCTTTCTTGGAGGTTCATTTTGGTCATATAAGTCTACCAGTAAAGTTTCATTTCCAGATCAAGTGTATGTTGGAAGATATTGAAGATTTTCGGTATTGGCAGCGGGGTACAGAAACTTTGAACTCAGTTTTGAAAGCTTTAGAGGCCCCGGATGAGGTCAAAAATTTGGGCGACAAGCGCTTGCGCTAGTCAAGCCTGTAGAGCGCTTCGTGGCATTTTCGAAATGGGGTTATAATAGCTGAGCGGGTCAACGGGTGATGACTTATGGTCTTCAGAAGTTGGGCCACCTGAAATGGCAAAAAATAATTTTCTTCAAAATTTTTGTTCGGGTTTCAAAGGTTATCTTGAGCTGACTATGATGTAATAAAATGTAAAATAAAATAATTCTAAGTTTGGTCGGCCTTATTGGCTAAAAATTCTGGAACCTTCCCATGCGATGGAAAATTGCCTATATAAGGAAGGCTGTATTATTGTCTTAGGCAGTTTAGAATAGTTCTGGGTAGTAGATCTGGGTAATAGTTCGAGGCTTTGTCCTACAGAATATTGTAAGAGAATGCCCATGTGGCTTTGCATATTGTAATTCTGAAAGTTTGTAATTCCACATTTGTGGAGATAATAAGAAGCCAATTTTCTGTTCTTGCATATTGTTGTTGTTTCTCTATTTCTGTTATGTGTTTGTGGTATTAAGGGGAGCACCCTTCATCAAGTGGTATCAGAGCAGGTTTTCTTGAGTGTGTAAACAGATCGCCGACTGTGAGGTAGTTTGCACCAGGACCGTGGTTAGGGTTTCAACGCGCATCGTGAAAATGCCTCCACGAAGAGAACGTGGCGGAAGAGCTGGTGCTGTGACACCTGAGGTTGGAGAGCTACAGAGACAAGTGCGAGCATTGAAAGAAGAGATTCGCAGAGGAATGAATCTTAATGTCAGAGATGAAAGCGACGATGAAGCCGAATAAGAATATCAAGAAAGAGAAGCCGAAATTGTGAACCAGGAGGAAGAAAGACTTTTTCGGGCTATTTCCAAGATTGGGAAAAGACCTAAGATTGAGGTTCCTACATTTTCTGGAAATCTTAACCCAGAGGAATTGATTGACTGGATCAATGAATGTGAGGAATATTTTGAGTACGAACATGTTGACGATCCTGATAGGGTCAAATTTGCGAAGGCCAGATTGAAAGGTCATGCGAAGATCTGGTGGCAAGAAATTCAGTTGGAGCGAAATAGAAGAGGGAAAGATAAAATCACAAGATGGGATCGGATGGTGGATAAATTGAAGCGACAGTTCATTCCTGTTGATTATGAGCTTGACCTACTGAAGAAAATGCAGAGTTTGAAGCAAATAGGAAGATCTGTTTAGAAGTATACAGAAGAGTTCTATCGACTTCTCATCAGAACAGGCCATGCAGAAGCTGATAAGGAGAAAGTTGCTCGATACCTTAATGGGTTAAGGCCAAGCATTCAAGAGGAGCTGAATCTGGTTCGAATGAACAGTATTGAAGAGGCATACCAGTTTGCCCTAAAAGTAGAGGAAAAGCTGAACAAGAAGTTTGAGAGTAGACAAAATAGAAAAGGTCGCGGTGGACGATCTGGTGGACGATCATACGGTGGCTGAAATGAAGATCCGAAAAAGAAGGATGAGGCCAGTAGCAATCAGAATCAGCGAGGAAATAAATCCAATCACTTCCAGGATCAGAATAATAGAGATCAGAGAGGAAGAGGAAGGGGACAAGGATCTGGAAGAGGTGGCTTCCGTGGAACATGTTTTCACTGTGGAGAAGAAGGTCATAGGGCATTTGAATGTCCTCAGTGCCAAGGCAGAACAGACAAGAGAAATGAAGGCCAGGCCAAAGTTGCACATGTAGATGAAGATGCCAGATCATCAAATTTTGAAGATGCTGAAAGAGGAGAAACGTTGATTAACAGAAGAGTCTTGTTGAGTGGTGAGAATGAACCTGAGCAAAGGAGGAGCCTGTTTCACACCAGGTGCAAGTGTGAAGGTAAATGTTGTGATGTGATTATTGATAGTGGAAGCACTGACAATTTGGTGTCAGAAGAGATGGTGACAAAGTTGAAGCTCAAGAGACAGAAACACCCACATCCATATCGGATTGCCTGGGTATAGGATGACCACAAGGTCATGGTCAATGAACAATGCCTGGTGAAGTTCAAGATTGGCGGATACCAAGATGAGGTATTGTGTGATATCATATCTATGGATGCATGTCATATGTTGTTGGGTAGACCATGACAGTTTGACAGATGTGTTGTACATGATGGTCGTGCGAATACCTATTCCCTGACAAAGGATGGAGTGCGGCATAAGCTAAAACCATTGAAGGAGACTGAAGAAAAGGTATGTGGTAATGCAAGGATAACTTTTGTTGATGGAAAAATTTCCTAGATGGTATGAGGCATGAGCATGTATGTTTTTCTTTAATTCCAAAAGCTGGTAAAGAGAAAGTAGAAGATGTTCCTGTAGAAGTTATAGATTTGTTGAATGAGTTTTAGGAGATTGTATCCGATAACGTGCCTGATGGATTACCACCAGTCAGGAAGATCAGTCATCAAATGGACTTGATCCCAGGAGTGAGTTTGCCGAACAAGGTAGCACACAGAATGACACCTGCAGAAAGTGAGGAGTTGAACAGACAAGTACATGAGTTGTTACAGAAAGGATTGATCTGTAAGAGTCTGAGTCCCTGTGCTGTACCAGCGGTATTAGCACCAAAGAAGAATAGAGAATGGAGGATGTGTACAGATTCTAGGGCAATAAATAAGATCACAATCAAGTACAGGTTTCCATTGCCATGAATGGATGATATTATGGACTGTTTGAGTGGAGCTGTGTATTTTTTAAAGATAGATCTGAAAAGTGGATATCATCAGATTCGGATCAGAGAAGGAGATGAATGGAAGACTGCCTTCAAGACAAATGAAAGACTATATGAGTGGTTAGTCATGCCTTTTGGGCTAACCAATGCACCGAGCACTTTCATGCGGCTCATGAACGAGGTTCTGAAAGAATTTCTGGGTAAGTTTGTCATTGTTTAGCTAGATGATATTTTGATCTTTAGTAAGATATTGGATGAGCATATGATGCATATTCGTATGGTATTTGAGAAGTTGAGAGAAGAGAAATTGTTGATTAATTTGAAGAAGTGCAGTTTTGTGAAGAAAGAGTTGGTGTATTTGGGGTTTGTAGTTTCAGGAGAAGGTCTAAAAATGGACCCAAAGAAGGTACAGGCTATTCTTGAATGGCCTACTCTAAAGAATGCTACTGAGGTAAGATCTTTTCATGGTCTAGCTAGCTTTTATAGAAAGTTTATCAGAAACTTTAACAGTATTTGTGGACCCTTGACTGAAACAATGAGAGGGGATAGAAAAGAGTTTAAGTGGACTAATGGGGCAGAAAAGAGTTTTCAATTATTGAAACAAAAAGTTACAGAACAACCTATTTTAGCACTTCCAGATTTTAATAAGGTGTTTCAAGTAGATTGTGATGCTAGTGGTACTGCAATAGGAGCTGTTATGAGCCAAGAAGGTAAACCTGTTGCGTATTTCAGTGAGAAGTTAAATGATGCCAAGAGGAAGTATTCTGTTTATGATCAAGAATTTTATGCTATAGTTCAGTCATTAAAGAAGTGGAGACATTATCTGCTTCCTAAGGAGTTTATTTTGTATACTGATCATCAAGCTTTGCAATATTTGAATAGTCAAGGAAAATTGAATCAAAGGCATTTGAAATGGGTTGAGTTTTTGCAGAGTTATACATTTGTTTTGAAACACAGGAGTGGAAAGTCTAATAGGGTTGCAGATGCTCTTAGCAGAAGGCAACTATTGCTGACAGAAATGCAGATTGAAGTGGTTGGGTTCAAGGAACTCAAGAATTTATATCTAAAGGATCTTGATTTTGGTGAAGCTTGGAAAGCTTGTACAGAACCTATTACTCTAGACAGGACAAAATGGTTGGATTTCATCATCCAGGATGATATGCTATTCAGAGGGAGTCAGTTGTGCATTCCATGAAGTTCTATGAGGGAGAATCTCGTCAAGGAGAAGCATAGTGGAGGATTGGCTGGACATTTTGGTCGTGATAAAACCCTTGCTTTGGTTGGTGAGAATTATTATTGGCCACAATTGCAGCAAGATGTGAAGAAGTTTGTACAGAGTTGCAGAGTATGTCAGATGGCGAAAGGAGTGAAGCAGAATACAGGGTTGTATCAACCATTACCTATACCAGAGAAGCCTTGGGAGGATATCAGTATGGACTTTGTTCTTGGTTTACCGAGGACACAGTGGGGACATGATTCAATTTTTGTAGTAGTTGACCGATTTTTAAAGATGACACATTTCATTCCCTGCAAGAAGACTAATGATGCTGTTCATATAGCAAAATTGTTTTTCAGAGAAGTAGTGAGACTTCATGGTTTGCCAAAGACCATAGTTTCAGATCGGGACACTAAGTTTGTTGGGTATTTCTGACGTACATTGTGGAAGAAGTTGAAGACAGATTTAAAGTTTAGTTCATCACATCATCCACAGACTGATGGACAGACAGAGGTGGTGAATAGGAGTTTGGAAAATTTGCTGAGGTATTTGGTTGGAGATAAGCCAACAAGATGGGATTTGATTTTACCACAGGCAAAATTTGCATACAATAATTCTATCAATAGGAAAACTGGTAAATCACCATTCCAGATTGTATATGGAAGTAGTCCAAGAAATGCATCTGAATTGAGAAAGATAGATAAAGGAGAAATAAGTAGTGCCGAAGCTAAGGATTTTGCAGAACACTTGAAGAACATCCATGAGGAGGTGAGGAAGCATATTACCAAGATGAATGCACAGTATAAGGCTAAGGCAGATGAGAAAAGGAGGTATAAGGAATTTCAGGTTGGTGATGAAGTCATGGTTCATTTGCGGAAGGAGCGGTTTCTAGTTGGTACATATAACAAGCTGAAAATGAAGAAGTTTGGGCCATGTAAGATACTGAAGTAGCATGATTCAGGAAATGCATATGAGGTAGAATTGCCTAGTGAGCTGAATATTTCACCAGTGTTTAACATTTCAGATTTGACAGAGTATCACGAAAGAGGTGTTGAAGATGAGGTTGCAGCAGCACAGTGGAGTATTCTAGCAACTAGTTCAGACACTAAGGAGATCGAAGATATACTGGACAGTCGTGTTGGCAGAAGCACAAGGAACAGGACATATGAAGAATATCTGGTCAAGTGGAAAGGATGACCTGTTGAAGATTCATCATGGTTAACAAAGGAGGAGGTTAACCGTCTTGGTTTTCCTCTGCACACCTGAGTCGTGACAGGGTCACTTCTCAAATTACCCTGGGTGTCTGATGCAGAAGCATCCTTGGTGTAAGAGCAATCTTGCATCACCCAAAAATATTTCTATTTTTGAATTCAATAAGGGCTATTTTGTGCAGAGCTGCTATTTATGGAAAGTTATTATTTTTGGTAATTTTTGTCTGTGCTCAGAATGATCTAATTTCTTTCTTGGAGGTTCATTTTGGTCATATAAGTCTGCCAGTAAAGTTTCATTTTCAGATCAAGTGTATGTTGGAAGATATTAAAGATTTTCGGTATTGGCAGCGGGGTACAGAAACTTTGAACTCAATTTTGAAGGATTTAGAGGCCCTGGATGAGGTCAAAAATTTGGGTGACGAGCACTTGCACCGGTCAAGCCTGTAGAGCGCTTCGTGGCATTTTCAAAATGGGTTTATAATAGCCGAGCGGGTCAACGGGTGATGACTTATGGTCTTCGGAAGTTGGGCCACCTGAAATGGCGAAAAATAATTTTCTTCAAAATTTATGTTTGGGTTTCAAAGGTTATCTTGAGCCGACTATGATGTAATAAAATGTAAAATAAAATAATTCTAAGTTTGGTCGGCCTTATTGGCTAAAAATTCTGGAACCTTCCCAGGCGGTAGAAAATTGCCTATATAAGGAAGGCTGTATTATTGTCTTAGGTAGTTCAAAATAGTTCTGGGTAGTAGATCTGGGTAATAGTTCGAGGCTTTGTCCTACAAAATATTGTAAGGGAATGCCCATGTGGCTTTGCATATTGTAATTCTGAAAGTTTGTAATTCCACATTTGTGGAGATAATAAGAAGCCAATTTTCTGTTCTTGCATATTGTTGTTGTTTCTCTATTTCTGTTATGTGTTTGTGGTATTAAGGGGAGCACCCTTCATCAAGTGGTATTAGAGCAAGTTTTCTTGAGTGTGTAAACAGATCACTGACTGTGAGGCAGTTTGCACTAGGACCGTGGTTAGGGTTTCAGCGTGCATCGTGAAAATGCCTCCACGAAGAGAACGTGGCGGAAGAGCTGGTGCTGTGACACCTGAGGTTAGAGAGTTGCAGAGACAAGTGCGAGCATTGCAAGAAGAGATTCGCAGAGGAATGAATCTTAATGTCAGAGATGAAAGTGAGGATGAAGCCGAAGAAGAATATCAAGAAGGAGAAGCCGAAATTGTGAACCAGGAGGAAGAAAGACTTTTTCGGGCCATTTCCAAGATTGGGAAAAGACCTAAGATTGAGGTTCCTACATTTTCTAGAAATCTTAACCGAGAGGAATTGATTGACTGGATCAATGAATGTGAGGAATATTTTGAGTACGAAGATGTTGACGATCTTGATAGGGTCAAATTTGCGAAGGCCAGATTGAAAGGTCATGCAAAGATCTGGTGGCAAGAAATTCAGTTGGAGCGAAATAGAAGAGGAAAAGATAAAATCACAAGATGGGATCGGATGGTGGATAAATTGAAGCGATAGTTCATTCCTGTTGATTATGAGCTTGACCTACTGAAGAAAATGCAGAGTTTGAAGCAAGCAGAAAGATCTGTTCAGGAGTATACAGAGGAGTTCTATCGACTTCTCATCAGAACAGGCCATGCAGAAGCTGATAAGGAGAAAGTTGCCCGATACCTTAATGGGTTAAGGCCAAGCATTCAGGAGGAGCTGAATCTGGTTCGAATGAATAGTATTGAAGAGGCATACCAGTTTGCCTTAAAATTAGAGGAAAAGCTGAACAAGAAGTTTGAGAGTAGACAAAACGGAAGAGGTTGCGGTGGACGCTCTGGTGGACGGTCATATGGTGGCCGAAATGAAGATCTGAAAAAGAAGGATGAGGCCAGTAGCAGTCAGAATCAGCGAGGAAATAATTCCAATCGCTTCCAGGATTAGAATAATAGAGATCAGAGAGGAAGAGGAAGGGGACAAGGATCTGGAAGAGGTGGCTTCCGTGGAACATGTTTTCACTGTGGAGAAGAAGGTCATAGGGCATTTGAATGTCCTCAGCACCAAGGCAGAACAGACAGGAGAAATGAAGGCTAGGCCAGAGTTGCACATGTAGATGAAGATGCCAGATCATCAAATTCTGAAGATGTTGAAAGAGGAGAAACATTGCTTAACAGAAGAGTCTTGTTGAGTGGTGAGAATGAACCTGAGCAAAGGAGGAGCCTATTTCGCACCAGGGGTAAGTGTGAAGGTAAATGTTGTGATGTGATTATTGATAGTGGAAGCACTGACAATTTGGTGTCAGAAGAGATGGTGACAAAGTTGAAGCTCAAGAGACAGAAACACCCACATCCATATCGGATTGCCTGGGTACAGGATGACCACAAGGTCATGGTCAATGACCAATGCCTGGTGAAGTTCAAGATTGGCAGATACCAAGATGAGGTATTGTGTGATATCATATCTATGGATGCATGTCATATGTTGTTGGATAGACCATGGCAGTTTGACAGATGTGCTGTACATGATGGTCGTGCGAATACCTATTCCCTAACAAAGGATGGAGTGCGGCATAAGCTAAAACCATTGAAGGAGACTGAAGAAAAGGTATGTGGTAATGCAAGGATAACTTTTGTTGATGGAAGAAATTTCCTAGATGGTATGACGCATGAGCATGTATGTTTTACTTTAATTCTAAAAGCTGGTAAAGAGAAAGTAGAAGATGTTCCTGTAGAAGTTGCAGATTTGTTGAATGAGTTTCAGAAGATTGTATCCGATAACGTGCCTGATGGATTACCACCAGCCAGGAAGATCAGTTATCAAATGGACTTGATCCCAGGAGTGAGTTTGCCGAACAAGGCAGCACACAGAATGACACCTGCAGAAAGTGAGGAGTTCAACAGACAAGTACATGAGTTGTTACAGAAAGGATTGATCCGTGAGAGTCTGAGTCCCTGTGCTGTACCAGCGGTATTAGCACCAAAGAAGAATGGAGAATGGAGGATGTGTATAGATTCTAGGGCAATAAATAAGATCACAATCAAGTACAGGTTTCCATTGCCACGAATGGATGATATTATGGACTGTTTGAGTGGAGCTGTGTATTTTTCAAAGATAGATCTGAAAAGTGGATATCATCAAATTCGGATCAGAGAAGGAGATGAATGGAAGACTGCCTTCAAGACAAAGGAAGGACTATATGAGTGGTTAGTCATGCCTTTTGGGCTAACCAATGCACCGAGCACTTTCATGCGGCTCATGAACGAGGTTCTGAAAGAATTTTTGGGTAAGTTTGTCATTGTTTAGCTAGATGATATTTTGATCTTTAGTAAGATATTAGATGAGCATATGATGCATATTCGTATGGTATTTGAGAAGTTGAGAGAAGAGAAATTGTTGATTAATTTGAAGAAGTGCAGTTTTGTGAAGAAAGAGTTGGTGTATTTGGGGTTTGTAGTTTCAGGAGAAGGTCTAAAAATGGACCCAGAGAAGGTATAGACTATTCTTGAATGGCCTACTCTAAAGAATGCTACTGAGGTAAGATCTTTTCATGGTCTAGCTAGCTTTTATAGAAAGTTTATCAGAAACTTTAGCAGTATTTGTGGACCCTTGACTGAAACAATGAGAGGAGATAGAAAAGAGTTTAAGTGGACTAATGGGGCAGAAAAGAGTTTTCAATTATTGAAACAAAAAGTTACAGAACAACCTGTTTTAGCACTTTGAGATTTTAATAAGGTGTTTCAAGTAGATTGTGATGCTAGTGGTACTGCAATAGGAGCTATTATGAGCCAAGAAGGTAAACCTGTTGCATATTTCAGTGAGAAGTTAAATGATGCCAAGAGGAAGTATTCTGTTTATGATCAAGAATTTTATGCTATAGTTCAGGCATTAAAGAAGTGGAGACATAATCTGCTTCCTAAGGAGTTTTTTTTGTATACTGATCATCAAACTTTGCAATATTTGAATAGTCAAGGAAAATTGAATCAAAGGCATTTAAAATGGGTTGAGTTTTTGCAGAGTTATACATTTGTTTTGAAACACAGGAGTGGAAAGTCTAATAGGGTTGTAGATGCTCTTAGCAGAAGGCAACTATTGCTGACAGAAATGCAGATTGAAGTGGTTGGGTTCAAGGAACTCAAGAATTTGTATCCAGAGGATCCCGATTTTGGTGAAGCTTGGAAAGCTTGTACAGAACCTGTTACTCTAGACAGGACAAAATGGTTGGATTTCATCATCCAGGATGATATGCTATTCAAAGGGAGTCAATTGTGCATTCCACGAAGTTCTATGAGGGAGAATCTCATCAAGGAGAAGCATAGTGGAGGATTGGCTGCACATTTTGGTCGTGATAAAATCCTTGCTTTGGTTGGTGAAAATTATTATTGGCCACAATTGCAGCAAGATGTGAAGAAGTTTGTACAGAGTTGTAGAGTATGTCAGATGGTGAAAGGAGTGAAGTAGAATACAGGGTTGTATCAGCCATTACCTATACCAGAGAAGCCTTGGGAGGATATCAGGATAGACTTTGTTCTTGGTTTACCGAGGACACAGCGGGGACATGATTCAATTTTTGTAGTAGTTGACCGATTTTCAAAGATGACACATTTCATTCCCTGCAAGAAGACTAATGATGCTATTCATATAGCAGAATTGTTTTTCAGAGAAGTAGTGAGACTTCATGGTTTGCCAAAGACCATAGTTTCAGATCGGGACACTAAGTTTGTTGGGTATTTTTGGCGTACATTGTGGAAGAAGTTGAGACAGATTTGAAGTTTAGTTCATCACATCATCCACAGACTGATGGACAGACAGAGGTGGTGAATAGGAGTTTGGAAAATTTGCTGAGATGTTTGGTTGGAGATAAGCCAACAAGATGGGATTTGATTTTACCACAGGCAGAATTTGCATACAATAATTCTGTCAATAGGAGCACTGGTAAATCACCATTCCAGATTGTATATGGAAGTAGTCCAAGAAATACATCTGAATTGAGAAAGATAGATAAAGGAGAAATAAGTAGTGCTGAAGCTGAGGATTTTGCAGAACACTTGAAGAACATCCATGAGGAGGTGAGGAAGCATATTACCAAGATGAATGCACAGTATAAGGCTAAGGTAGATGAGAAAAGGAGGTATAAAAAATTTCAGGTTGGTGATGAAGTCATGGTTCATTTGCGGAAGGAGCGGTTTCTAGTTGGTACATATAACAAGCTAAAAATGAAGAAGTTTGGGCCATGTAAGATACTGAAGAAGCATGATTCAGGAAATGCATATGAGGTAGAATTGCCTAGTGATCTGAATATTTTACCAGTGTTTAACATTTCAGATTTGACAGAGTATCACGAAGGAGGTGTTGAAGATGAGGTTGCAGCAGCACAGTGGAGTATTCCAGCAACTAGTTCAGACACTAAGGAGATCGAAGATATACTGGACAGCCGTGTTGGCAGAAGCACAAGGAATAAGACATATGAAGAATATCTGGTCAAGTGGAAAGGACGACCTGTTGAAGATTCATCATGGTTAACAAAGGAGGAGGTTAACCGTCTTGGTTTTCCTCTACACACCTGAGTCGTGACAGGGTCACTTCTCAAATTACCCTGGGTGTCTGATGCAGGAGCATCCTGGGTGTAAGAGCAATCTTGCATCACCCAAAAATATTTCTATTTTTGAATTCAATAAGGGCTATTTTGTGCAGAGCTGCTATTTATGGAAAGTTACTATTTTTGATAATTTTCATCTGTGCTCAGAATGATCTAATTTCTTTCTTGAAGGTTCATTTTGGTCATATAAGTTTGCCAATAAAGTTTCATTTCTAGATCAAGTGTATGTTGGAAGATATTGAAGATTTTTTGTATTGGCAGTGGGGTACAGAAACTTTGAACTCAGTTTTGAAGGCTTTAGAGGCCCCGAATGAGGTTGAAAATTTGGGTGACAGGCGCTTGCGCCAGTCAAGCCTATAGAGCGCTTCGTGGCATTTTCGAAATGGGGTTATAATAGCTGAGCGGGTCAACGGGTGATGACTTATGGTCTTCGGAAGTTGGGCTACCTGAAATGGTGAAAAATAATTTTCTTCAAAATTTCTGTTCGGGTTTCAAAGGTTATCTTGAGCCGACTATGATGTAATAAAATGTAAAATAAAATAATTCTAAGTTTGGTCAGCCTTATTGGCTAAAAATTCTGGAACCTTCCCAGGCGGTGGAAAATTGCCTATATAAGGAAGGCTGTATTATTGTCTTAGGCAGTTCAGAATAGTTCTGGGTAGTAGATCTAGGTAATAGTTCGAGGCTTTGTCCTACAGAATATTGTAAGGGAATGCCCATGTGGCTTTGCATATTGTAATTCTGAAAGTTTGTAATTCCACATTTGTGAAGATAATAAGAAGCCAATTTTCTGTTCTTGCATATTGTTGTTGTTTCTTTATTTCTGTTATGTGTTTGTGGTATTAAGGGGAGCACCCTTCATCAAGTGGTATCAGAGCAGGTTTTCTGGAATGTGTAAACAGATCGCCGACTGTGAGGCAGTTTGCACCAGGACCATGGTTAGGGTTTCAGCGCGCATCGCGAAAATGCCTCCACGAAGAGAACGTGGCGGAAGAGCTGGTGCTGTGACACCTGAGGTTAGAGAGCTGCAGAGACAAGTGTGAGCATTGCAAGAAGAGATTCGTAGAGGAATGAATCTTAATGTCAGAGACGAAAGCGAGGATGAAGCCGAAGAAGAATATCAAGAAGGAGAAGCTGAAATTGTGAACCAGGAGGAAGAAAGACTTTTTCGGGCCATTTCTAAGATTGGGAAAAGACCTAAGATTGAGGTTCCTATATTTTCTAGAAATCTTAACCCAGAGGAATTGATTGACTGGATCAATGAATGTGAGGAATATTTTGAGTACGAACATGTTGACGATCCTGATAGGGTCAAATTTGTGAAGGCCAGATTGAAAGGTCATGCGAAGATCTGGTGGCAAGAAATTCAGTTGGAGTGAAATAGAAGAGGGAAAGATAAAATCACAAGATGGGATCGGATGGTGGATAAATTGAAGCGACAGTTCATTCCTGTTGATTATGAGCTTGACCTACTGAAGAAAATGCAGAGTTTGAAGCAAGCAGGAAGATCTGTTCAGGAGTATACAGAGGAGTTCTATCGACTTCTCATCAGAACAGGCCATGCAGAAGCTGATAAGGAGAAAGTTGCCCGATACCTTTATGGGTTAAGGCCAAGCATTAAGGAGGAGCTGAATCTGGTTCGAATGAATAGTATTGAAGAGGCATACCAGTTTGCCTTAAAAGTAGAGGAAAAGCTGAACAAGAAGTTTGAGAGTAGACAAAACGGAAGAGGTCGCGGTGGACGATCTGGTGGACGGTCATACGGTGGCCGAAATGAAGATTCGAAAAAGAAGGATGAGGTCAGTAGCCGTCAGAATCAGTGAGGAAATAATTCCAATCGCTTCCAGGATCAGAATAATAGAGATCAGAGAGGAAGAGGAAGGGGACAAGGATCTGGAAGAGGTGGATTCCGTGGAACATGTTTTCACTGTGGAGAAGAAGGTCATAGGGCATTTGAATGTCCTCAGTGCCAATGCAGAACAGACAGGAGAAATGAAGGCCAGGCCAAAGTTGCACATGTAGATGAAGATGCCAGATCATCAAATTCTGAAGATGCTGAAAGAGGAGAAACGTTGATTAACAGAAGAGTCTTGTTGAGTGGTGAGAATGAACCTGAGCAAAGGAGGAGCCTCTTTCGCACCAGGTGCAAGTGTGAAGGTAAATGTTGTGATGTGATTATTGATAGTGGAAGCACTGACAATTTGGTGTCAGAAGAGATGGTGACAAAGTTGAATCTCAAGAGATAGAAACACCCACATCCATATTGGATTGCCTGGGTACAGGATGACCACAAGGTCATGGTCAATGAACAATGCCTGGTGAAGTTCAAGATTGGCGGATACCAAGATGAGGTATTGTGTGATATCATATCTATGGATGCATGTCATATGTTGTTGGGTAGACCATGGCAGTTTGATAGATGTGCTGTACATGATGGTCATGCGAATACCTATTCCCTGACAAAGGATGGAGTGCAGCATAAGCTAAAACCATTGAAGGAGACTGAAGAAAAGGTATGTGGTAATGCAAGGATAACTTTTGTTGATGGAAGAAATTTCCTAGATGGTATGAGGCATGAGCATGTATGTTTTGCTTTAATTCCAAAAGCTGGTAAAGAGAAAGTAGAAGATGTTCCTGTAGAAGTTGCAGATTTGTTGAATGAGTTTCAGGAGATTGTATCCGATAACGTGCCTGATGGATTACCACCAGTCAGGAAGATCAGTTATCAGATGGACTTGATCCCAGGAGCGAGTTTTCCGAACAAGGCAGCACACAGAATGACACCTGTAGAAAGTGAGGAGTTGAACAGACAAGTACATGAGTTGTTACAGAAAAGATTGATCCGTGAGAGTCTGAGTCCCTGTGCTATACCAGCGGTATTAGCACCAAAGAAGAATGGAGAATGGAGGATGTGTACAGATTCTAGGGCAATAAACAAGATCACAATCAAGTACAGGTTTCCATTGCCACGAATGGATGATATTATGGACTGTTTGAGTGGAGCTGTGTATTTTTCAAAGATAGATCTGAAAAATGGATATCATCAGATTTGGATCAGAGAAGGAGATGAATGGAAGACTGCCTTCAAGACAAAGGAAGAACTATATGAGTGGTTAGTCATGCCTTTTGGGCTAACCAATGCACCGAGCACTTTCATGCGGCTCATGAACGAGGTTCTGAAAGAATTTCTGGGTAAGTTTGTCATTGTTTACCTAGATGATATTTGTATCTTTAGTAAGACATTGGATGAGCATATGATGCATATTCGTATGGTATTTGAGAAGTTGAGAGAAGAGAAATTGTTGATTAATTTGAAGAAGTGCAGTTTTGTGAAGAAAGAGTTGGTGTATTTGGGGTTTGTAGTTTCAGGAGAAGGTCTAAAAATGGACCCAGAGAAGGTACAGGCTATTCTTGAATGGCCTACTCCAAGGAATGCTACTGAGGTAAGATCTTTTCATGGTCTAGCTAGCTTTTATAGAAATTTTATCAGAAACTTTAGCAGTATTTGTGGACCCTTGACTAAAACAATGAGAGGGGATAGAAAAGAGTTTAAGTGGACTAATGGGGCAGAAAAGAGTTTTCAATTATTGAAACAAAAAATTACAGAACAACCTATTTTAGCACTTCCAGATTTTAATAAGGTGTTTCAAGTAGATTGTGATGCTAGTGGTACTGCAATAGGAGCTGTTATGAGCCAAGAAGGTAAACCTGTTGCGTATTTCAATGAGAAGTTAAATGATGCCAAGAGGAAGTATTTTATTTATGATCAGGAATTTTATGCTATAGTTCAGGCATTAAAGAAGTGGAGACATTATCTGCTTCCTAAGGAGTTTGTTTTGTATACTAATCATCAAGCTTTGTAATATTTGAATAGTCAAGGAAAATTGAATCAAAGGCATTTAAAATGGGTTGAGTTTTTGCAGAGTTATACATTTGTTTTGAAACACAGGAGTGGAAAGTCTAATAGGGTTGCAGATGCTCTTAGCAGAAGGCAACTATTGCTGACAGAAATGCAGATTGAAGTGGTTGGGTTCAAGGAACTCAAGAATTTGTATCCAGAGGATCCCGATTTTGGTGAAGCTTGGAAAGCTTGTACAGAACCTGTTACTCTAGACAGGACAAAATGGTTGGATTTCATCATCCAGGATGATATGCTATTCAGAGGGAGTCAGTTGTGCATTCCACGAAGTTCTATGAGGGAGAATCTCGTCAAGGAGAAGCATAGTGGAGGATTGGCTAGACATTTTGGTCGTGATAAAACCCTTGCTTTGGTTGGTGAGAATTATTATTGGCCACAATTGCAGCAAGATGTGAAGAAGTTTGTACAGAGTTGCAGAGTATGTCAGATGGCGAAAGGAGTGAAGCAGAATACAGGGTTGTATCAGCCATTACCTATACTAGAGAAGCCTTGGGAGGATATCAGTATGGACTTTGTTCTTGGTTTACCGAGGACACAGCGGGGACATGATTCAATTTTTGTAGTAGTTGACCGATTTTCAAATATGACACATTTCATTCCCTGCAAGAAGACTAATGATGCTATTCATATAGCAGAATTGTTTTTCAAAGAAGTAGTGAGACTTCATGGTTTGCTAAAGACCATAGTTTCAAATCGGGACACTAAGTTTGTTGGGTATTTCTGGCGTACATTGTGGAAGAAGTTGAAGACAGATTTGAAGTTTAGTTCGTCACATCATCCACAGACTGATGGACAGACATAGGTGGTGAATAGGAGTTTGGGAAATTTGCTGAGATGTTTGGTTGGAGATAAGCCAACTGGATGGGATTTGATTTTACCACAGGCAGAATTTGCATACAATAATTCTGTCAATAGGAGCACTGGTAAATCACCATTCTAGATTGTATATGGAAGTAGTCCAAGAAATGCATCTGAATTGAGAAAGATAGATAAAGGAGAAATAAGTAGTGCTGAAGCTGAGGATTTTGCAGAACACTTGAAGAACATTCATGAGGAGTTGAGGAAGCATATTACCAAGATGAATGCACAGTATAAGGCTAAGGCAGATGAGAAAAGGAGGTATAAGGAATTTCAGGTTGGTGATGAAGTCGTGGTTCATTTGCGGAAGGAACGGTTTCCAGTTGGTACATATAACAAGCTGAAAATGAAGAAGTTTGGGCCATGTAAGATACTGAAGAAGCATGATTCAGGAAATGCATATGAGGTAGAATTGCCTAGTGAGCTGAATATTTCACCAGTGTTTAACATTTCAGATTTGACAGAGTATCACCAAGGAGGTGTTGAAGATGAGGTTGCAGCAGCATAGTGGAGTATTCCAGCAACTAGTTCAGACACTAAGGAGATCGAAGATGTACTGGACAGTCGTGTTGGTAGAAGCACAAGGAACAGGACATATGAAGAATATCTGGTCAAGTGGAAAGGATGACCTGTTGAAGATTCATCATGGTTAACAAAGGAGGAGGTTAACCGTCTTGGTTTTCCTCTGCACACCTGAGTCGTGACAGGGTCACTTCTCAAATTATCCTGGGTGTCTGATGCAAGAGCATCCTGGGTGTAAGAGCAATCTTGCATCACCCAAAAATATTTCTATTTTTGAATTCAATAAGGGCTATTTTGTGCAGAGCTACTATTTATGGAAAGTTACTATTTTTGGTAATTTTCGTCTGTGCTCAGAATGATCTAATTTCTTTTTTGGAGGTTCATTTTGGTCATATAAGTCTGCCAGTAAAGTTTCATTTCCAGATCAAGTGTATGTTGGAAGATATTGAAGATTTTTGGTATTGGCAACGGGGTACAGAAACTTTGAACTCAGTTTTGAAGGCTTTAGAGGCCTCGGATGAGGTCGAAAATTTGGGTGACAGGCGCTTGCGCCAGTCAAGCCTGTAGAGCGATTCGTGGTGTTTCCGAAATGAGGTTATAATAGCCGAGCGGGTCAACGGGTGATGACTTATGGTCTTCGGAAGTTGGGCCACCTGAAATGGCGAAAAATAATTTTCTTCAAAATTTCTGTTCAGGTTTCAAAGGTTATCTTGAGCCGACTATGATGTAATAAAATGTAAAATAAAATAATTCTAAGTTTGGTCGGCCTTATTGGCTAAAAATTCTAGAACCTTCCCAGGTGGTGGAAAATTGCCTATATAAGGAAGGCTGTATTATTGTCTTAGGCAGTTCAGAATAGTTCTGGGTAGTAGATCTGGGTAATAGTTCGAGGCTTTGTCCTACAGAATATTGTAAGGAAATGTCCATGTGGCTTTGCATATTGTAATTCTGAAAGTTTGTAATTCCACATTTGTGGAGATAATAAGAAGCCAATTTTCTGTTCTTGCATATTGTTGTTGTTTCTCTATTTCTGTTATGTGTTTGTGGTATTAAGGGGAGCACCCTTCATCATATGGGTGCATATATTCTTCATTAATGCAATTTCTCATGTTAAGGAATTTTTAATCACTTTAACATGGAGGCATGAAATCCATTACTTATTTGACGTCTTGCACACATACACAATGATTCAATATGTATATGGGTAAGGAGACAATACTTTCCTTCCATTCATCTCCACAATATCATGCCCTTGTCCATTGTCCAAAATTTTTTTCTCTTAAGGACTAATTCTCCTTTTCCCGATCCCTTTGGATAGAATGATTTCCTTATGACCAATCACCTTAATAGTATCCCTTAATGGAGATAACTCTCTCTCTCTCTCTCTCTCTCTCTCTCTCTCTCTCTCTCTCTCTCTTTCTCTCTCTCTCTATTTTGGATTTGATGAGGACATAAGTAACTTGGGGGCTTGATGTTTCTTTGTCTCCTTGACCTTGATAAAATGATTATTATTTATTGATCTACTTTAATCTGAGTATGGGTTTTTTTGATTCTCTTATTAAAGTGTGGACTAAATTTACCATCCTAAAAAAATTTCACCCATAATTGGATGCTCTATTAGTCCCCATTTTTGTGATTTCAAGATTTAATATCCATTATGCCTTATCCTATCAAATCAATTCTTCTTTTGCCACATTTTTTTGACCATCTTGACACCCAATTAAATTTTGGGTTAATTCTACTAGCTACAAAATATTTAAAACATTTTGTTACTAGGAAAATAAATGTTTGAAATGTTCTACCCTCACAGTTTTATTCCCAAATTTGTCTCAAAGCCCTATGTAAGGGTATTAATGGTAAATTAGATCCCATGGCTGGATTGGCTTATTTTTTAATCGAAAAATGATGGATGAAGTTTATAAACACCTTATCTCTCCTAATTTTTCATATCATAACTACATTCAAGCTATCAAGTGCAACCAAGAGATCAAGAGCAATCAAACATTCAAGCAATTGGATTCAATATTAATTAAAGACAACCTTCCAAGCTCTAGTTTCTCCAATTCATTCAAGTCAATTTGAACAAAATATTTTTCATTGAAACTAGCTTATTTCCCATGATGGCCAAGTAAAGTTATTCTCAGTCAAGAAAGAGGATGATTCATTCCATCCACATTCATCTCTCCTTCATTGCAAGTGATTGTCAATCATATCTAGATTGAATATAGATGAGTGGTGTTCATAGATCCATGTATTTGTGATGAAATCTTTGATTCCTATTCTATATTTCAAGATCAAATCCTTGGTTCTAAGAAAATTCAAACATCTTCATGAGTATGAGTGATTCCTACATCTATTCATTAGGGTTTGCACAAGGTGAATCAAACATTTACCTTTTTGCGTACTTTCCTTTATGCAATATCATTAAATTTTCAAGGTTGATTCCTATGTGAGGTTTTGACCAAGGAAAACCCATTTTAGATATCCTTTACCCCATTCTATGTATGTGTGTGTAATAAAAGGTTACACAGTTGTTGTAACTTTTCTAGAAAGAACATAAATAGTTAGAAGATCCCTAAAAATTCTTGGCAAAAGTAACTGAAACCGAATGTTTGAAATGTTTTATTTAGGTGTAAAAAATGTTTGAAACATTATGTACCTTGTAATTTTATCTTAGATTGAAATAATAGGTTGGTATAGTAGTCAAGACATCAATTTTTCTCATTTCCAATTTTTGGTAGTTACTTATTAGTTTTTACTTCTATTTTTATCTTTATTATCTATTTTGTCATCACCATTGCACCTTTCCTCTTTTCCATATTCAATTTAGATATGTAGTGAAGGATCACTACCCCATTTACCACTTAGGTCCTCACTTGATCCTATTGAGATATCTTCCTTTTGAGTATGTAATTCAGAAAAGGAGGAGTAATCATCCTCTTTGCCTTTGCTTCCCTTTTCACCTTGTACATAATAAAAAAAATGAAAAGGTAGAAGAACCTTAGAATTAAGAAACATGGGTACCTTTCATTTTTTACACTAGGTATAGACGTGGGAATATAAGATACTACATGAAACTACCAAGTTTGAGGTGGGTAAGGAGACTTCCCATGAGGCACACACTTTCCCTCAACCCTTAATTAAGAAGGGACAAAAGATGAAGCATGTTGAACCTCCTAAGGGCGCTAAAAGGAAAGAGATGAGATAGGTACTATAGACTTAAAGGTTAACTACTCTTCCTTTTACTTCTCATAGGCAAAAATTGAATCATCTTGTTATAGACACAAGGGTCCTATCTAAGTAGGCCAAAAATGATTCAAAATGAAGGCCCCTCAAGATACTAGAGGATTATAACTAGTATCCTAGATTTTATGAATAGTACCTTCATGGGGAAACTTTAGAAAGCTATGCATGGCCAAAGAGATGACTCTTATGGATAATTTCTAGGGATGGATAATTTCTAGGGACTACCTAGATTGACCCTAAAGAGGTTTAATTTTGTTATGAAAATGGAGGTTGAAAAGAGTAGATTGAGTCCTACCTAGAGAATCAAGCCAGTAGACCCCAAATGGGGAAGCAATAGTTTTTCACGAGTCTATATGGTGGAAGAAAAATTATTTTACCTCACATGATTAAGACCATTTATTAAAAGGATCTCCTCTAGTATAAGATCCACTCAACATATGGGATCAATCATAACATATCTAACATATGCCCCATTGATTATATGGTTCAAGTAGAGAGGGTGAAGGTTATATTAATTTTAGACTCTATTTAATTATGGGGAAAGAAAGGAGTGATCTCCACCATATTGATAAATGGAATATCAATAAATGAATGGAGGTATGATGAACAAGTAGAAATAATGTTTGAAGAATGTGGTGCAAAAGGATTAGTTTAGATATGAAGTTTATATTCTGGGTGATCTACTATTTTTTTTGTCATTGGTTTCCTCATATTAACATGGATAACATTTCTATCAACATGTTCTTGAATTAGGTGTCTTTAGACATATACAATACTTAGTTTCATGATTTAGAACATAATCGTATTGATAAAACTTTGATCTATCATACCAATCAAGGTATGGGTTATTATTAGGGAGAGGCCAAATTTTAGGGAGAGACACTAGATTATCTTTTAATAATATTAATAGAATACTCACATTGGAATCAACCAAATTAGTAATTTTCAAATTAATTGAGGTTCTGTTAAAAAGTAGTTTCTCTTTAAGGGTTTTGGGAGTGTTGTGACATTGGCCTCAACCTTTTTCTTTCAGAATCCACCAAAGGAAGATATTCCTCTATATTCATTCAAGGAGAAATCCCAAATTGAGCCATAGTATGTTGATAATTAGTCAAAGCAATTCAAAGACTTGTGAAATTGAGATACTAGATCAAAGAAATCTTTTCTCTTAATGCAAAATGTAGATTTCTAATGAACATCATTTAAATATCACCATCAGGGATGGCACCAAGAACTTTCATAGAGATAGACCGATATCTCAAGATTAAATCAATTATCTATCAATTTGGTTTTCTCTTACAATGGACAAGGTTTATGATAGTAACCTTGATGCATATGTTAGCCTTAAACCAAGTGAGAAAATTATATATTAATTGATCAAACGTGTTAATAGAATAGCATAAAAGAGATTTATACCATTCCTTAGAGGTTCCTTTGAGGGACTGATAGAATAACTCGAGCAATACATAATCTAAATTATGATAATTACTACACTGGGTAAGAAAAGAGTTGATATATCTAGATGTAGATATCCATCATAGCTATATCTTTAAAAAGTGAGGGACTTGGCATCCTATAGTAGTGGAGTATTTAATATATGCATAGTTAATGGACTTTGATAATAATAAGGATTTAAAGAAGTCTAATTAGTTACAGTAGATAATTTTTCTAGATAATGCTACAATTGCCTGATATTTTATAATATGGTATTCTGAACAAGGTTATCAAGTAGATAAGGTGGAGGTGAATTTTCTTGTCCATTACCAATACCTTTCCTAGCTCCAAGGTTAGCACTTGTGTTTTGTGAATTGTACCCCAATGACTACCTATTCACATTGATTCTAGGTATAATACATATAGAAAAAGGATAAGTATTCATGTTGATTTCACCATGTGCATGTACACCATAGGTATCACAACAAGTTAATTGTTGTCTAGAATCATTTTACTAGTTTCCTTGGGATTCTGAAGGAAGAAGAGATACATAACCATCAATAATCCTTCCTAGTGTCATGATCACCTCAAGGTCAATTTTTTCCCTAGGTTAATAATTCTATTACACTACATATAGTAGTTCTATCCTTATAGAGAACATCTTTCCATTTGAGAAATTTATAAAAATATCTAATATTATCCTCGAGGAATTCAATCTAGCTAAACTTAACAATAAGAGAAACCTCATGATACCTTGGGGGAGGAGACATGGGAGGATGATTTTCTAGCATAGAATTCTTGGACCTAGTCTTAGGAAAAGTGTTAAGTACCAATATTGGGTCTTTAAAGAAATGAGATCTAGTGGGGTCATTAGGATCCATATTCTTGAAAAATATTGGGCCCAATCTAGTTGGATTATATCACTTTGGAGCGATAATGGGTCTCAAAGAAATCCTTACACAAATTCCTAAAGTGGCTAGGTCATGAAGATCATAAAATTTCATTTAACATTAAAATAAAAAGAGGATCTTAAGATGAAACCTTTAGATCCAATTTACCAAAATATGGAGGAGATAAAATTCATCAGTTCCTCAAGAATAGTTAGTCTTAAAGGATGAACGATGCCATGTGCTACCTTACTTCAACTAGTGGTCTAGTCAGATAGGTGATCAAGACAACTAAATGATATAATATTTAAAGTGAACTTGAATGCAAAAAGAATAAATAAATATAACTATATTATGATAATAGATAATGATATTTTGACTATTAAAAATAGAAAACATGGAAGTTATGATAGGGTACAAATATCGTGACAAATGTCCAGACTCTAACTAGAATAACAAAAATGGAGTAGGCTAATAATAAAGTGTGGAAAAGGTAACTAGACTATGAAAATGAAGATGACATAAATAGATAAAGGACAAGAGAAATCATAAATAAAGAGAGTTAAAAAATCCAATTAATTAATTGACTTGTTCTTTTAGTGAACTTGAACACATAGAAATAATGAAAAATATTGTGGGTTGTATAGGACCTTGTTGCAGTCAAATCCACATTTTAGTATTTCCACCTACATGGATAGCCAGATGGATAATTAGTTACAGATAGAAAATAATAGAAACCAATGTTAAGTAAGAAATGATAAGAAGATGTTCAGCCAATATAGTATGCTAAATAAAATGGAAGATTGGATAATAAGAAATTTCTTTCCAAGACCACAAAATTGAATCTCAATGGAGTCAAGAAAATTTAATGATAGTGACATTGCCAATGTGGTGTAAAATTTATCCCAATACAATAAGAAAATAGTGAAGGATCTATGTAGGAGATTAAAAGAGATAAAAAGTGAGTGAAGAAGTATGAACAAGAGACCAAATGAAGCTTAAAAATGTATTTATATTGGTAAAGAGTCAAATCTTAGTATTGGTGGGTGTTGGCATGAGGTATTACACTATTTGGGTGACAATTGTAGTGATTCAACAACTTATTGCACATCTACAGACTTGTAACATAATATTGTGTTGCACAGATATATGTGTTTCACACATACATCATGGGTTGACAAGGCCATGTGGTTGAGAATCTGAGTGGGTTGTGATAAGGGAAAGTGGATGGTGATGTAGAATTTCACATTTCAACTAAGGTAGGGTCATTCGACAATGGAAAATTACACTATGATGCAAATTTACAACATTACAACCCTTAGCATCCTAAATTCCTCAAGCATCATATGACACAAACATATTAAATTTTTAACTAATCATCTTAAAGTACACATTGAATTTGAGTCATGATATTATTATTCTTCCATCTTATTCATAGTCTTCTTTAGAGAAATCTACAACCACCCAACTATGAACATTTAGAATATTTAAAGTTTTAACATGAAGCCCAAAGAAAGATAAATCATGTATGCAACCCACTCATATTTACTATCTCTTTTATCATATTCAAAACTATATCCCATTATGTCATTCACTCAAGATAACCCTATGAGTGTAATTAGACCATAATTTTCATTCTAGACATATATTTAACTTTGAGTGCACACATGAAAATTAAATTGATATTATAGGGATGTATGGAAGACCAATAAAAAATTGTTGAGTAAATGTCATGCTCCCAACAAATGTATCCTATAAGCCCGACACAAATAGTCATGTGTAATATATAATATAGATTGGAAGGTAGGATACTACAAATGTGAATATCTCAATCAATGCTAATTGATAAGTGTGTCTATATGAAACAATCACTAGAAGTGAAAACCTAAGTAATGTAAAAGAAATATTTTTGTATAAATGATACCTATAATTTTCTCAAGTATGGAAAATATCAAGTTGAAAATTATTGGAAACTTGATAGATTTATTGCCATATAAAATATGAGAATTAAGCATGTTTGATTCCACTAATAGTAGCTTACACTCCATACATAAAAGGTTGAATATTGGAACATGGAAATTATACTCAATAACATTAAAAATATGTGAAATACACAAATAAACTGATTTAGTAAGTGGATGAAGATCATAAATTAGAGGTCAAATTAGAAAAAATAATTAGTTTGATTGAATCCAGTGAACCCTCGAATAGGTGGAATATCTAAAATATTATAAAATATTATACTAAAAATATGAATAGACTATATAAAGATTAACACTTTGAAATTAAAGATCAATACTTTTCCAAAAGAAAAGGAAAATTAAATTAAATAAAATGTATTCAACCTCTTAAGTCAAATAAGTAGTGATTAGAGAAAAAGAAACCAATTGTATATGCTTAACACATTGTATCTTTTATGTAAGTGATGTCTATTTGTTGCACTTTCATTATGATTCACTCTTGATAAAGGGAAAATAATATTAAAACGATTTGCACAATACAAATTCCATTCTTCTATATATTTTAGTAAAGACTAATCATTAACATGATTTTTATATTCATAACTTACACCTATAAATGTATTGATAATTTTGTTATTAAAATATTAAAAATAACATTAAATGTTTTTCCCTATTTGACTATAGAGTTAACTTATTTCCCATTTAATATTATTTTCATTGCTCAACACTTAGATTATTGGTCTAGACTTCTTACAAAGATGTTTAATTCCCCCATTAACCAATTATCGCACTATGAAAATAGGGTACCAACATTAAACTTGTACTGTCAGGCGCAGTCACCGGCGCTTAGGATACAATTTTAATCAGTATTTCATCTTATTTTATAGCTATAATCGACTTTGTGTAATTTTGCTTATATGTAACGTTAGCTTGTTTGAACATAAAGTTACTTTGATCCGATGAAATTGCTATCTATTCAATGAGAGAGAACAACCAGATTGTATATCTCTAGAGACCAACATAAATATTCAACGTATCTAATATAATAGATTCAGAAATCAAAGGATTAAGATTTTCGAATATAATAGAATTGTCATCGCAGGCATTTGGGTATGTTGCAAACAATTGGAATTTTAATTCCTTTTCTAAAATAGATAATTTGCATCGTGGCCTCTTTAAAACATTTGAATATCTGGACAACCCATTACGGAATCAAAAACAGCTGTCCAATTGTCACGATGTAACATTTCTTTATCAAAGTCAAGGTAACGTAATTTTTAAAATAAGATTCTGTGAATGCAAGTTCGGTAAGCATGAACCTCCAGGCGCTTATAAAAATCCCATCGCTACCGAAACCCTTCACACCACATTCTCTTCTGAGTCTTCTCTTTGTTGATTTGCATAGCATAGCATTTGAATCATGACGAGTGCTAGTCTTCACCACTGTATTATGTTTCTCATGGTCATTTTATGTTCAAGAGTTGCCCATGGACAGCTTAGTTCAACATATTATGCTTTCTCATGCCCCATAGCATCATTTATAGTCAAGCACGTCGTTTTTCAAGCTGTGGCAAATGAAAAAAGAATGGGCGCATCTTTGCTCCGCCTTCACTTTCATGACTGTTTTGTTCAGGTAAAAAATATTGTTCCCTTTAATTTATAGGGCCAGCTTCTCTAATAGATTTGAAATTAATAGCTGGATTCAATTTTATTTTCATGCAGGGTTGTGATGGGTCAGTACTGCTGGACGATACCTCGACATTCACTGGAGAAAAGACTGCCGCACCAAATGCGAATTCTCTGAGAGGATTCGATGTGATAGACACCATTAAAACTCAGTTAGAAATTTTCTGCCCTGGGATTGTGTCTTGTGCTGATATTCTGACACTTGCTGCTCGAGATTCTGTTGTTCTAGTAAACTTCTATTCTCTCTTTGATTCATTTTTATATATATTCTTATGGTGGTCACTACGTGAAGAAATTTATTGGATATAAAAGAGTTCATTCTGTTTGCCAAGTGAATTTACAGTATGCCGGTTTTCCTTTGAATTGTGGGAGATTTTTGGGTTTTTGCGATTTCAATTACTATTTCAGTGATATCTTGTTAGGTTAATTTATTAGTGCAATAACAAAGGCTCTTGAAATTTCTGTAAAATATTATTAGATTTGATCCAAGAACTTTGTCTTTGGATAATTGTTAGTTGGGAGGGCCATCATGGACGGTGCCATTGGGAAGAAAAGATTCAACTACCGCAAATCTAACTGCTGCCAATAGTAACCTCCCTAGTCCATTTTCAAACCTTGCTACACTGATTTCCGCATTTCAATCTCAAGGACTTTCTGAGAAAGATATGATTGCTCTTTCAGGTATTTGGAGTTATCAAACATCTATTTACAAAGTTTCATTTTATACTTGATATTTAAATTGTGAAAGAAGATAGTATTATATACTAATATCAGTTATAAACAGTGTGATCCATCACTTTTTTATTAGTTATTTTTAATAAAAGCTTGTATAATCTAAAATTATAACAAGATAAGCTTAGATCTTATGCAAACAAGACAATATTTGAAAATTCTAATGTTTATATATTTTGCATCTTAGGTGCTCACTCAATTGGTCAAGCAAGGTGTTCATCCTTCAGATCTCGGATATACAATGATAGAAATATAGACTCTTCATTTGCTAATTCTCTCAAACCAAATTGTCCAACTAGTGGTGGTGACAACAACCTCTCACCCTTAGACTCGACTACTCCCAATTTTTTTGACAATACTTACTATAAAAATTTAAAAGTTCAAAAAGGGCTCCTCCATTCTGATCAAGCATTGGTTGGAGGATCCTCAGATGCTTTGGTCACTACATATAGTACCGATCCATTTGCCTTCTTCGATGATTTTGCAGAAGCTATGGTGAATATGGGAAACATTAGCCCGCTCACTGGTAGCAATGGAGAAATAAGAAAATATTGCAGGGCAATCAATTGAAACATAAAAAATAGGATTTGTATTAAAACGCAAGATATCATTTGCTTGATTATTAGAATGAAGCTAGAGTTCTTTGTTTTCAATAATTGCACGTCCCAATTAAAGATAATTGGTGACAGTAACATTTCTTCCACATAAAAAGGGAGTACCAACTCCACTCTTATTTTATAAGAGATGTATAAGTAGCTTGAATGTTTTTTCAAACTACTAAATAATAATAATATTTCAAAATTATGATTATTTTAAAATTTTACTAGTTTTATTATTCTTTGAGGTATAATATGTTTAATCAAATTTGTCTATACCTTATTTGTAATTTGATTGATACTTGATAGAAGAAAATATATTTTATAAAATAATGTTAAAACTTTATATCTATAAATTCTTTTATTCATTTTAAATAATTTTAATATATATATTTTTTTCTAATTATTAATGATAGAAATATAAGACATTCTAATGGATATGTGATATTTGTGATAAATCTATATACTTTTACAATCAAATGTGTTTGAAATTTTTCTCAAGAAATATGTTTTACTTATTTTGGTGTCTTTTATATTAAAAATTGATCCAATAACATTAAAATCTAAGGGGTCGCAACCTAACATTAATAGATTAATAAAATTATAATTCAAAAAATATAATTATTAATCAAAATAGTTTGCTAATTAATTTTGATTAAGTATCTAAGAGTTACAATAAAATAGTATCTAAAATTTTTTATTGTTAATCTATAATTTATTGAATTCAATCATTTTAACAAGGTTGTAAGAATTTGCCTATGGCAAAGAATGAAAATTGCAAGATCTAGAAGCTCAATTAATAGCACAAGAGAGATAGAGGCAAAATGATATGATGAATTGATTAATTCAATAATGATAAACAATTCATTCAAATACAATGCTAATTGATTTACAATGTAGATATGTGTGAATATATAGGACATGCATGATAACTAGGAGTGAAGCAAGAGATAACCTATCAATCACACTAGGTGTAATGACATGTCCACCAGTGATAGATCATCTTCCATTATACAACAAAGTTTGTGCAACATGTGCAACAATAAGAGGATGACAATGTGATACGAGCACTAAAGGTGGATCTCACACATAAAGAGGTATAAGATGACATTTAACTACACCTCAAGTGGATTTCTCCTACGGGTTATGTGCTAAAATAAAATTCAAACTCCTATGTGTCTACATGAAAAATAATATGCAAATGCATTATCTTAAATATTTTTAAATAAAGTGTAATTAGTGAATATTTAATTACACCAACACCCCCCTTAAGTCCAACTTAGGGGAATGAACTTAAGCTCACAATGCTAGATAACAATGCATGATGGGTCCTGGCTACTAGATCATGTTAGGTAATCATGTACAATACACAAGTTCAAGAGATATGTAATGTAATCTCTCGTAAAGTAGAGAAAGAGGGAAAACCTCATAGGAAAAACCCTCCCCCAAAAAGAGAGATGAAGAAACAAACAAGATGCATGAATGGATGGAGTAATTTTAAGACCCCCCATTATGACGTACATCATACATATAGAGTGGATTAATTTAAGACCCCCATAAGAAGTGGAAGAGAGACCAAGTAGCCCCCCCATCAGTGTAGAGTGTACAATAGTGGTAGATGTTTGACGCTCAATGTAGAAACTAATCCATGAGTTCTTAACAACGTTCCTCCCCTTAGGAAGAAAAAAATAAAGGTGCACATGTATGAAGCCTCTCCAATCTATGGGAAGAAACCCTAAACTGTATAGAATCTCTGAAACTTGCTAAAGTGTCCCCATGTCAATACAGAAAGGTTTCTCCCCCAAATTAGGTGTACTAGACCACATTGTTGAAAAATATGTATGTTATGACCTAATGAGGATGAATGTAGAACAATTGTCAAAGACTCAAGTATCCTCTCTGAAGATAAAGAGACCTCCTCCAACTATTGTTTCAAACGATCCACAATTATGTCAACCTTGAAAGAATGATCAAGTGGAGGATGAAGAAGACAGTCAAAGTGTTTCCTGGCAACAATTGAAGAAGGATCATCCTCATCAAAGAGAAGATGAATGATATCAATAATATCTCCCAAATCTACAATATAGGACTCCATAGACAAACCTGTAATATTTGTCAAGTAGTCTACCATAGAACTAAGTCCGGATGACAATGAATACCCTATTGCATTAAATCACAATAACCCATGACTAGAGGAACGCAAGCATCATCAAGAGAAATATTAGAAGTGATCTCAATATGAGAAGAAGTAATGAATGGCTCAATAACTTTATCACATGTGAGAATACCCAATTTCAAGTAGCCAAAGTTCTTCTCAAAATTTGAATCAACGCTGGAAGTATGACCAAATTCTTTTGAAGAATCACTATCATCATCAAGAGAAAAATATGCAAAGGTGTATAACAATGATGCACGATCAACTACCCCTGTATCAAGTATATCTCTACTTTCCAAGTCTTTGATAATAACTGAATTAGGAGTGAATTCCACAGTATTCTTTGTTGCACCATTATTGATTTTATAGATGGAAAGGAGATTATGGCTTAAGTGAGGTACACACAAAACATCATTGAAGATTCCCTCCCCCATATCAATGGTTCATTTCCTAATCAAATTCATGTAATGATGATTTCCCATCAAAACTTGGTGGCATATGTCAAGGCTCAAAGGAAGAAAACATGGAATGTGAAAATGCCATATGATGAGAAGCCCCTAAAACTAGAAGCCATATCCATTAATCATGACTTGAAGTATAAATGAAATCTTTTCCTTTTCCCTTATCTTTCTTTTGATCCTTTCATTTATCAAAAATTGTATGTGAATAAAATGTTCAAGTATCATTCTAGATGGTAGACTTATTTGATTCTTCTTAATAAGATTCTTGAGTTCATCAATACCCTTCTTGTAACAATGATGTTCATCATATCCATTCTTCTTGCAATATACACAAGTAAGAAACTCCTTGTATAATTTCTCCTTGAAATTTCCTTGGGGTAAGGAGGTTAATTGTTGTTTCTCTTGTTGAGTCTTTTTTTTCAATTGTTTATGTTTCTGGTATGAACCTTTTCCTTGATTCCCTTGATTACCCACCAATGCCTTAGAATTTTAAGACTTGAGAATCCACATACTCATCAAATATGCATGTTCTACCATCGACATCTTCATGAAGGAATCAAATGAAGGTATAGTGTATGAAGAACCCATAGTCAACTTGTGGGTATTGAATCTAGAAACAAGCATTGCAGACTATTGTGGAAGTTTTCTCATCAAATTATAGATCATTTTTTCATTCTTTAGGTCAGTTCCACAATCCTTAATCATTTTCATTATCTCATGTTGCTTATTTATATAGTCTTGGATTGTGTCAAAATCCTTAGGATCCAATTTTGTGAGATCATCCTCAAGTTCATAACCCTAGCTTGATCAACTTGACGATACAAGCTAGCAAACTTATACCAAGCTCCCTTAAGTGTATTATAATTTTGAATATGGAAGATAAGGTATCATGCACATACTTCCTCAAAGTACCAAGAGTAATTTTATTGTTATCAATCTATTATTTTAGAGAATCATGATCAAAAGGTGCAACCATAGTTCTATCAACATATTTAATTAAACTTTTTTTCCATCATCTTACTCCATATTTTAATTTTTCATGTAGCATAATTATGCGGAGTTAAAAGTGGAAATATAGGAGAAACTATGATTAAAAATGAAATAATACAAGACAAAGAGAAATACAACCACTCAAGACACCCTCCCCCCCCCCCCCCCCCCACATCTTAAATTCACTCAATCAAATAACCTCCCCAATATAGATGATTTTGGTGCTTTATATATAGTGCATGTACAATTGCCACTTGCCAAAATGGGCCAAAGTAGACTTCTCATTTTGTTGATTATAACAACAATATAAGATTGTAGAAAAAAAAAGAAGACACAAGATCACTCAAGCATCTAATCAATTACAAGTTCCAAAATAGCCCAAAAATAGACCAAATACTGAAATTTCTATTTCCACTCACAATGGCTTCAAAATGATACCAAATTTCAAAAGTGTTACCATAACTGATAACAATGTTGAAGATTGATTATTTGATGGATCTGATGATGAATATTGATCAAGATTAGAGGAATACATGATAGTAGAAAGGTTAGATCAATTATAGTCTTGCCATTGATGTCAAGCAATTGATTTTTGATTTATATTATGTTGCCATATCATCCAATAATGATATAAGATCAATGAGTTGAGGAGAAGAAGATATGAGAAGTTGTAGAGCTTAATTGGGCAACTGATAAAGATCAGACAATGATTGTATTGTGTTGATATAAATGTTTTCTATCTAACATATGATTATGTTGAGTCGATAAAGCATGGTGATGAAGATTTGACAATTCGGTAAGTTAAGTTGTTTTGGATACCGAGATGGAAAAGCCACTCCGTAGGGTAAAGGTAAAAATAATCTCACTTGTTAATGAAGAAAGGTTTAGGCACCGAGCGATGTAACTGAAAATCTAATGAAGAAAACTAAGCAAGAAAAAGATATTAAATAAGGACGGAATCAACATTTAATGATTAGCTATGAAAAGTTGGATGATCATGATGATGAGGAGATTTAGTTACAAGAGATTTATGAAGAGGAAAATTCAAGATGAAGATCTATGACAAGATCTAAGTGGAAAAAATAAATGGAACAAGTTTCTAGAAAAGTTCAAACTCTTAGGGGAAAAGGAAACGTGTTACCGAGATTCAGATTCATAGTATAATGAATTCAATGGTCAAGATTGATTAAAGGTAAATGTAATAGATGAGATTAAGAGGAAACAATTATCTATATTAAGGATGATCATGTATGGAAAATTGGCTAGCAAACTGAATAGTTTAAGGGTTACCGACTATTGAAGAGAAGAAGGAACATTGAGATTTCAAGTGGGAAAAGAAGGATTTAAGGAAGTGTTGATGCCAGTGGATAATGATGTAGCACAATACACTTTATTAACAATAAAATCGATCACAAGAAAAATTACATAGATTTGAGTACTTCAATATTTCTCATTCATCACTAACTGTCTCTACAATTCGCTGCAAACTCTTAAGTAACCAAAAAACTAGAAAAAAATAAGAAATCCAAAAATTACCCTTTTTGACAGTTTTTTCCACAAGTGTTTTTTGCCATTTTTTGTAATTTTTGAAACAACCCCTAAAAAGATGATATTTTCCCTAAACATGCCCTTGACTAAGTTAGAATGAATTGCCAACTAATATCCCAGATTTGATAACATAAACTCAAATTTATTACAAAATAGAACTTTCTAAAAACTAGAGAAAAAACACTAAAAGCTGATTTCAGAGCCCAAGATGAAACTTTCAGCTCCCAAGAATGTGCTAAAATGGGCCTCAATCAATCTAAGATCATTGGCAAAACAAATGCCACCACTTGAGGCATGCACCCGAAAAATCTTAGCAAAAACCCAGACCCGAGTCAAAAGTTATAACCTCCAGAAGTTTTTGTATGAGATTATGACCTACAGAGGGCCCTGCATCAGATAATGAATACTTAAAGTGAAGATCAAAGAGCGCACAAGGATCTGATTGAGAAAAGATAGTTGCAAATCTACACGTCAATTTTATTATTGATGCTAACTAGCATTTGTAACAGATGATTAACAGAGTAGACCTAACAGTCTTATTGTAAAAATACTTGAGAAAGGTGACATTATAAAGATTTTTCAAAACCCTCTAACAAGACTACTCCTAACAAGGTGAAGATCCTAATAGATATGAGGAAAATCCCTTTACTGGGTCACACCTAACAATGTGTATTATAATAATTAACTAGATTGGCTCTTAGCTGGGCTTACTTTAGACTTGAGTATTTTCTTAGTGGGTGACAATTTCCACAGTGGTTTTTCCCAAAGCTAGGTTTCCACATTAAATATTGGTGTTACATGTTGTGAATGATATACTAATTGTGATAGTTTATTTACTATTGTCAGTAAATACTATATTGTTTTGTTATCGAGATGCTACTAAGTTAATGGAAATCATTCCAAAAGATAGATCCATTCTATGGCTCACGCAATGAATAGAAATCATGTAGGATGATCAAGAAGTTTATAGATTTACATTATTGAGGCTCAATCTACTCCAAGACATACCAAATTAATGGCAATCATCAAGTCATCCATACCTCCATATTCAATTTAAGAACTCTTTACTAGCTGAAATATATTTTTCAATGACACACTCTCCTTCACTTTAGCAACATATACTATATGAGGTTGGAAGAAATGATTATGTATAGTATCAAAATGCATACATACACATGAATTATTATCTTTTTTCGTAGCTTCATCTAAAACCAATGCAATAAAGTTTGACTCTTCTTTTTTTTTTCCCTTTATATCCTCTTTTTCAACCTCAACAAGGCAACTTTCCCATTCCCATTCACTTTTTACTTTAAGAAATGATTATTTGGAACTTTCAAAATATGTAGTAAAGAACTCATTAGTGAGTATTCTATCATAGAATACTCTTAGCTTAAAATATAATAAACAACACTTAATTATATTATAAGGCATTATTAACATGCTAAAATTACTTCTTTGTTTTTCATCTTATCACTTATTTTTCAATTCCTTCTATGATTTATTTTTCATAAACTTTAATGATATGCTTTTCTATGGCGTCAAGTTTTATTTGTAATCTCTTTTCCTTGTTATGTTTCCAACTACAAATATTGCACTTGAATTATATTAGAGGGTTACCTTTAATTAAAGGTAACCCTCTAATATAATTATATTGAATTATATTAGAGGATTATGGACTGTCAAATTATAACATAATTGATAAATATTATGGTGAATTAAGACACCCTTCCACAAATGGAAGATAGATTGGGTCCTCATGCAAATAGATCTTTTTATGGCTATAGGAAAATTATGTTCATTGATTAAGACACACTTCCAAAATTGTAGGCAAAAATATTAAATATACCATTTGGAAAATGTAGATTTTGTTGCTGAAATCTTTATCTAAATACAATTAATTATATAAAATGATGGTCAATTGGGCATTACATTTGACTAAAAAATTATAAAGTCTTGGCGAGATGGCCACCCTGTTTAGTACTACTTATTCACCAAATTCCAAATTGTTGATATGAAATATTCTCCAATTGGTGATTATTCACCACTAAATTTTTCTCTGGTTAAACACTTAGAGATGTTGTTATATTAAAAAAAAAATTTAATACCTTTGGTGACTCCATGCCTAACATAGAAAATGTTAATTTATTATAAATATGATGTCCACTTATGTTATATATTATTCTAAATGGATTGAGAAACATGGTGTCCTTGCCCATGTCACTTAATGATGATAAGATGGTATCATGTGGATACTCACATTATTGTGTAGGAAGGTGTAATGTAATTTGAATACTCAACTTGATATTGTAATAAGTATTTATCTAGTTAGTTAAAATGATAGCTAAGGATTTTTTACCATACACTTGACTTGATCCTTTTATAGTTAGAATTTTGAAGGTTCAATAAAGAAATGTGTGACAATGTGTAAATAGGGAAATATATTTTGAAGATTGTAATTGAAGTTACCTAACTAGGATATTAATATTGTTATGTTGACAGGGCAAGGGAGAGTATAGAAACTAATATCACAATAATTATATATCATTGTAATTAAGCTAGTTTACAATTCTAAAAAGTAGAATTCTAGTTTACTAACATTAAGTTGCAAGGGTCTCTTAAATAAAAAATTTGTCACTACATGGAACCAAAGGTATGTGCAAGACTATTCCAAGGTATGCAATTTTACAACTTTCAAAATTAAAAGTTAATTTTTGAATATTTATGATTATTTCAATATGATGAGGGATTGAAATTTGGTAAAGAATTTAGCTTCATGATGGCCTATGGGGGGATAATAGGATCACCAAAATGCTATTACCCCACTTCATGAACATGAAGTATGAGGTTTTTGATTGAAATGGGAGAAGGGGTTGTTTAGATGAGTCAAAAGTTAAGTGTTTTTTAACTAGTTGTAATCCATGGGTAACTTTTAGAGGCATTTTTGAGTGGAATGAAAATTCTAAACTTAGGATATTAGATTATTTTGAAAACCCTAATCTAAGTACTTAGGGCTAGGGGACTTGTTCAACATGTTTAAGAAATGGTTAGAGTTCTTTTCAAAGAATCTTTTATCTCGGTGTCCTTGGGGACAGGATAAGTAGAGGTGGAGATTACAATTGATTCAATCATGAAGTATAAAGTTTGAGAGGTAAGCTCTTAGTTTCATTCCCTTCTTCCCATGAGTTTGTATAAATATAGAGTTATGGTATTTATATTTTGTGCTTTCAAGAATTTTCATAAATTGGTTGGCTTTGTACTCTAGTTTTAATTATGTCAACTCATTTTATAGTTAAAGTGTTTATATAAAGTTAGGTTTCCTCCTTCCAATATGTTAAATCATGGGGATTTGTAAACTATAAGGGTTTGTATATGTTTTTAGTGCAGGTCAAGTTTTCATAATTATGTGATTATCCTCTTGGGCTTGGGGGTTGGTGAAGATCTTATAGGATATCATGATGCCATATGGCAAGGTGGTGGGCATATCTTCACCATTGGCCTTCTATTCGTTGTTAGTACAACTAAAAATATTATATGTCTCTTCCATGATTTAAAAGTTTCTACCATGTTTTGGTATGGTGATGATTAAAGTTTTACAAGATGGTATGGCCTATCTTTCCTTAGAAAAAAAATGCAAGTAGGAAGGCTGCTAGAAAACATCCTTGTGTGGTAGTGTTTTTGTTCCTTAGTTCATATTAAATTGTACATCCTATTGTTTAGTTTTGTTCCTACATATATGTTGTAAATTTGCCTATTATCTTCTTATATTTTTAACATTAAAATACAATAGCTCATTTTTTATATTAGAATAGGTCTAAGAGTTCATGAAAATCACATGCCTCAGAATTTATTATCAACTAAAATACACCTTGCACTAAACACCATTTGTCTAGATAAGGTCCTGTGGAAATATGCTTGTAGAGGAAGGTGGTGCAAGTTCCTCAGGAAATCTGTTCATATGCTAAGGCCTAAATTTTTTGTAAAAAAAATTAAAAAAAACTAGACGAACAAGTTGTGCGTGCGCGTGTGTGTATAATGGTGAAATCATTATAATGGTGAAATCCAATATTGGTACTCCCAAGCTAGTTGCAAGAGATCCTACACCCTTACAAAGATAGATTGATAAAAAAATAACCCCGTTGGGAGTGTTTGGATCTGTACTTGAGATAGTGATTAAGTACCTAGCACTAGGCCTAGTGGACTATTTTTTTTTTAAATGCTAGGTCATTTGCACCTTCTCATACATTTTCTTGGTTGGCATTACAATAATATGATGAGTTTTTTAATGAAATATTTATTTATTTTTTTGGCAATATTGTGATTCATGTGGATGCTTATTATCACCTAACTTGTATCTTTTTCATGATCTATTTCATCTATTTTATACTTAGTCAAGTTCACAATCATAATGTTATCTTCAAAACTTTGGGCTTGGCTAAATTCAAATGGTCTTTGTTGACCCCTTTTTGATTTCTTACCTAAATTCTATTATGTGTGTGTTTGTTTATGTCATTTTCTATTTATTTCTATAATTCACTTTAGACACAACATATTCATTAAATTGTCTCTTATTCTAAGATAATTTAGAAGGTCAATGTATACTGATATATTTTGATTTCATAAATTAAAAAGGAGTGACAAGTCTAACTTCTAGGCATAATATCTATTGTATGTCATTAAACTAACATCTTTACATGACTTGATATAATAAAAAATAGGGAGATTCTATTTATAAGTGAATATTTTTTTCAAGAGATAAATGGCTAAAATAAAAAGTGCAATAATATAACAATGTAGATGAATATAAAATTTGGAAATAAATTTACAAAATATTTCTTAATTGTAAATTCATGTGACTTTTTATTAATGAGTCAATTCACTTTTATCAAAATAAAATTTTAAATTTTTAAAATATGAATAAAAGATGTACTATCTCATTATGTATCTATGTATCAATTGCACATATGTTTCTATTACTCATCCCCACATACCATTTCCATCTAAGTCATGCTTTCCTTAATCCACACATACCATTTCCATCTAAGTCATACCTTCCTTCAAAACATACCATTTCCATCTAAGTTACGCCTTCCAACTTTGACTCCCCAACACCAATGTCACCCTTAGTTAAAGTTGAGTCAACCCATTCTTGGTGATGTCATCATGACATTATCTCTATACATTGCTCACATCATTCCTTTCAAGAGTTCCTTACTTGAACATGCATATTAATGTCATCGTGACATCTCCTTGCAAGTACCAAATTGTGGACCTTGCATAACATGAATTATTTGATAGAGTGAGGGTTCCAAGTTTCCTATTTTTATCTCTGTCCATTCATGCCATTACACAACATTTTATCTCCATCAGATAGATTGTCTTATTCCAAACATATATTAATGTATGTGTTTATACATGTATATATGTTTGAATGAACATACATACATACCGAGATAATCATAAGGCCCCTAGAACTTATTGCATTATAAGAAATAAGGGGAATCCTTAAAGACCTTCTGATGAAACTTGTTTGAAGATATCAACAACCAAAAAAACCAAATTTATATTATATGAAGATGCCAAATACTGTGTAGAGAGCTGAACTTTAATAAACATCGAGGAGTATTCATGGGACTGCATTAACGTAATCTCTTCCTAATCAACCCGTAGATGAAAGATTTCTAAATGGATTGATTCCATATGCCCCATTATGGAGAAAATCAACGACTTAACTTAAGCGTGTTTATCACGAAGAAAACAAGGCATCGATGCAACTAAGGTATTGCTCGAGTGATGCTGCTCCTGTCAAATGGTATGCTACTGCAGCTTGGATTGCAGATGGTGTTAAATGGTGAAATGTCTGTCGCCACCAAATCATATTAAATAAACAGACGCTTACAACAGTATCCAATAAATTATTTTTCACTCTAGTTATGTTTTAATTTAACCAAATTATTTATGTTTCTTGAAACAATTTAATTAAGACGATGTCACACTAGTGTAGACAGATAGATCACACATCTCAATGGGGAAGCTGTTTATTCTCAGCACACAACGTCTTTGTTGATACTTTTATGCTGCATCATTTTAAAACTTATATCGGGAGGCTAGTTTATATTTATTTAAAGAATAGTAGTAGTATATTGACCAACGACTTCCATGGTATTTGGACTATTATTTTTGTCTCTGTAGTGTCTTGACTTGGTTTGCCACTTGACTGGGTTAATCAACCGCGTAAATATACAATTTTTCAATGGCCACATGTACGTCACTATTGATTTATTTAAAACAATTCTCTCTCTCCATTTAATAAATCGAGAGCAAAATTTCAACACGTGTAGAGGCCTCGATTGTCAAAATGGAATGAACGACGTGAATGTAAACAAAACAGCCTTCTTGCACAGATTTCTCTTTTTTTTGGAAATCGGCCTCTTGCACATCTCTAAGAAGATGTAATACTCAGTCAACCCATAGAAAGAGGAGTGTAATTTCAGGACACATGAGATCTATTAAATACTAACTTAAAAAGTCATTGAAGTTTTATTGCCCACTGGTTCAATTTGACGTAATGCAGCTATCATTTTCTCCAAGTCAATGTCGTCGAGTTCACAAGCTTATCCTTGCTCACACTCACTTTCAATGAATAGAAGCTCGTTGAAGATGAACCTATGTAATATTGCACAAGTTACAAGATACGATTTGAAATTTTGATTTGAAACATTTCTCAAGGTGTTAGTATGAATGTTTATATTTTTATAATTAAAGAAAATACAATTTTTTGGTGTTATATTTCAAAAATAGAGTTGGAATATATAATATGATACAAGTTAGAGTAATTTTATAAGGCACATTCTGAATCTTTATGTGTTTTGATTGAATGTATTATAGGTGCTCTTAAAATTGGTCAAGCAAAATAGATTACATTCATGATTTACATTTACAATGAAACAAATTTTGACTCTAGATTTTATAGATCTCTTCAAGTGTCCAAGTAATAGTGGTGATAGAAACCTCTCTCCATTTGACTCTATCACTCCTAATTTCTTTAACAATACTTATTATAAAAAAGTGAGAACTAGAAAAGGCCTTTTGACTCTAAACAAGCATTATTTTCTCGACGTTGTTGTGATTCTCTAGTTACTACCTATAGTATTAATCAAGCTACTTTCTTCAAGGACTTTGCTATAGGAATGGTGAAGTTAAGAAACATCAGTTTGGCTACTAGTACCAATCAATAAGTTAGAAAACTTTATAGAAAAATCATTTAACATAATGTAATATGCTTGATAAAAATTTGTCACAAGATGACAAAACATTGTTGACATAATATAGAAATTAATTCAATATTTTGCTTTTATTATATTTACCTTTTATATTTATTTAATATAATTAGAACCAACAATTGACCTGTTAACTATAGAGGATATATAAAATATGATGGCTAAATCGAAATCCAAAATAAAATACAAAGCACTTCAAATTATCACAAGATATTCACATTTATAAGTTATATTAGTTTCAATTGTCTACCCTTCAAATTTATAATTAGACTCATGCTATGATTTGAAAAAAGGTATATTTTCTCATAGTTTTGGAAAATATAATCAACCTAACACTTGTGTTCACATTCTTTTATTCAAGAAAGAATGGTCATTTATCAAATACAATTTATAGTTGTGATGTTCAACTCATCAACCTTATTAGATATCCTCCAAGTGGATTTCTAAGATTGGATTTTTGGAAAGATGATACAAAGATGCACCAAAAAAAGCCTCAACATAGCATTAGTGCTCTAAGAAAATTATTAAAAGAAGAATAATACACACTTTTTAATTATGTAATATATATTTGACAATTAACTCAAGTACATTGTCATAAAAAATGTGTTGATAAATTTTGTCTAGTCATATATGCTAGAATTAAATTGAGTCATGTAGTTGTATCAAAGGCAATATGTAATTATGTATTAAAATCACATCCTTACATAGTCCATTCACCATTTATTACCAATGGTAGGTGATAAATAAATGTAAAATTATTTTATCTATTATAAAATGTTTTTTATTAAATCAAAATATGTATACAACTATATTTGATTCCGTTTAAATTGATAATATTGCTCATCAAAATAATGGATACACTCTCAAGAATATATTTAACAATAAGAAACTAGGAAAATATGAACTTGTATAGAGTGGCAAGACTCATTATCAAAGAGTGGATAATTAAATACCAATGAATACAAGAGAGGAACTCCTCTACACTCTAGGATCCTCGAAACCTTGGATGGTATTACCTATGATATTTAGACAAGAAAATTAAAGATAAATATATTCTTAGAATATTGCCTTTGGCAACCATGAGCTATGGCTACCATGAATAGTCCTACAACACCTAATTTTAAGTACATGATAAATTTATATAGATGCATCAATAAATAAGTAAATATCAAAAAAGAAAGCAAAGGAGTATGTAGACCATTGTACAATCCATCTATTTTTGTGTGTACATAAAGCAATAATAATTTGGGACTACCTTGTACTCCTTGAGGGACGCACCTAAAAGTACTACAAACGAGGCATATATACCTTAGCCCCATGAGTTTTGAACTTGTGACCTCTCTTTCAAGTGTGCGAGTTCTCCAGTGCTAGACCAACTCAGACTATATATAGATCCTTTACATAAATCAGTTTTACATTCTATATGTATATGCTATGTGTAAGCTACATAGGCATGATTCTTATAAACACATCAAATTTTAACTATATAAAGAATCTACCAAAGCTATAAAATCAAGCCACAAAACAAGTTTGTATAGAAATAATATTAAAATAAAAATGAATTTAGATATGAAAGTTAGTATTTTACATATTTTAAATTGCACTGGATTCATTATAGGCCAGATCCTTCTGAACATGAGCAATTGAATCAAACAATAGACATAAACATATTCGTACTTACAAACATGAGAGCTGAATATGTAATTGAGAATTACAAGTGAGAATAATCCTATGGGAGAATCATAATTGATAGCAATCACTTGAAATAGAAATTTACAATTTAAGATTATTTTAATTGCTCCGACATTCTTTTGTGTTATACTGGTTTATAATTTTACTAAGAGAAAGGTTAGTTTACCATTAGCCACTTATTGCACCGACAAACGCGTGGGTATAGTTCAACATTAAACTTGGACTGTCACGCGCAGTCACAGTCACTCACGGCCACTTGGGATAAAATTTTAATTAGTATTTGATCTTTATCTTGTAGCCATAGTTGACTTTGAATAAAATTGTCGATCATAGGTTCTACGAACAAATAGGTTACTTTGATCCGATGAAATCGCTACGTATTCATTGAGTGAAAGGTCACTTACTGTAAACATTTTACCTGGTTTTACATAGTGGGGAACAACTAGATTTTATATCTGTAGATACCAAGAAGAAATTTCAACCTATCTACTCGCCTAGATTGAGAAATCATGGGAAAAAGATTTTTTTATATAATGGAATTGTCAACGCAGTGATTTAGGTAACTTGCAAACAATTAGATTTTTAATCTCTTTTCCAAAATAGGCATTCAAGAATGCAACAGGAGTAACATGCGACGTAGCACGGCAAGAGGTTTACAAGTTTTGATTCACTATAAAATATTTGCAACTTGGCCTGTCCAGAACAATTGGACAACTGTTAGATTTGGCAGGATGCAGAAAGTTTTTAAAACAAGTCAAGGTGACAAACTAAAAGCAAGTTTCCTAGCACACTACATCACTTTCTCTGAATGCAAATTCCGTAAAAATTGAACCTCCTTGGCGCTTATAAAAAGCCCATCGTAACCTAAATTCTTCACACCGCATTCTCTTCTGA
This sequence comes from Chamaecyparis obtusa, assembly GCA_027943335.1. Taxonomy (NCBI): domain Eukaryota; kingdom Viridiplantae; phylum Streptophyta; class Pinopsida; order Cupressales; family Cupressaceae; genus Chamaecyparis; species Chamaecyparis obtusa. The sequence continues at coordinate 547,970 of BSBK01008054.1, read as the reverse complement.
GTCTGCTCTTTGTTGATTTGCATAGCATAGCATTTCAATCATGACGAATGCTAGTCTTTCCACCTGTATTACCTTTGTCACGGTCATTTTATGTTCAAGAGTTGCTCATGGGCAACTTAGTTCAACATTTTATGCTACATCGTGTCCCCAAGCATTATCTATAGTCAAGCGAGTCGTTACTCAAGCGGTGGCAAATGAGAAAAGAATGGGCGCATCTTTGCTCCGCCTTCAATTGCACGACTGTTTTGTTCAGGTAAAAATGTTTGTCTTGTTAAAATCTTATAGGCAGCTTCTTTAAGAGGTTTAAAAATAGCAGGATTCACTATTATTTTCTTGCAGGGTTGTGATGGGTCAGTACTGTTGGATGATACGTCGACATTCACAGGTGAAAAGAGTGGATTGGCAAATGCGAATTCTCTGAGAGGATTCGATGTGATAGACACCATTAAAACCCAGTTAGAAGCTTCCTGCCCTGGGGTTGTGTCTTGCGCTGATATTGTGGCAATTGCTGCTCGTGATTCTGTTTTTCTAGTAAACTTCTATTCTTTCTTTTATTCATCTTTCTATTTAATTCTTATGTTGGCCTTTACGAGGAGAAATTTATTGGGTATAAAAAGAGTTCATTCTGTTTGCAAAGAGATTTTACAGTATGTCAGTACTCCTATGGTTGGAGATTTTTAACTTGTTGCAATTTCAATTATGATTTCAGTGATCTGTTGTTAGATTAATCTGTTAACATTTCGGTTAAATATTCTAGATTTGATCGAAAACATTTTGGTCTATGTTTGCTTAGTTGGGGGGGCCAACATGGGCGGTGCGATTGGGAAGAAGAGATTCAACTACTGCAAGTCTAAGTGGTGCCAACAGTAACCTCCCTAATCCATTTGGGGACCTTAGCTCACTAATTTCCACCTTTCAATCTCAAGGACTTTCTGAGAAAGATATGATTGCTCTTTCAGGTATTTGAAGTAGAAACATTTATTTATAAGATAGTATTATGTAGCAAGATCGACAATGTGATCTATTACTTGATTATTAAATTTTTATTTTTTTTTAATAAAAGTTTGTATTATAAGAAAATAAATAAGATAAACATAGATCTTATGCACACAAGATGATGTTTGAGAATCTTAATTTTTTATATGTTTTGCATTTTAGGTGCTCATTCAATTGGTCAAGCAAGGTGTGTAGCCTTCAGACCCCGCGTATACAATGATACAAATATAGACTCTTCATTTGCTACCTCTCTCCAGGCAAATTGTCCTAGTAGTAGTGGTGACAACAGCCTTTCACCATTAGACCTTGTCACTCCCACTCTCTTTGACAATACTTATTACAAAAATCTGAGAAGCCGCAAAGGTCTTCTTCACTCTGATCAAGAACTATTTAATAATGGTTCTGCGGATGCTTTGGTCACTACATATAGTACCAATCCAATTACCTTCTTTAGTGATTTTGCAGCAGCTATGTTGAATATGGGAAATATTAGCCCTCTCACTGGGACCAATGGAGAAATAAGAAAAAATTGTAGAGCTATCAATTAAAACATAAAAATTGATTTGTAATAAGGTACAAGATATCATTTTCTTGATTATTAGAATGAAGCTGTGATTTTTTCTTTTCCTTTTTTAAAAATAATTTGATGTCCCAATTAACAATAATTGGTGACGTTAATGTTTCTTCTATATATAAAAAGGGAGTGCAAACTCCACTCTTATAAGAGTTGTATAAGTCGCTTGCCCATTTTCTCAGAATAATAATAAAAATTAAACCTATGATTATATTAAAATCTTATTAGTTTTATTATTCTTTCAACAGTAATGTATTCTAATTGTATTGGATACTTACAATATTTAATATGTTTGAAATTATTGTTTAGAACAAGAAAGTGGGAATAATTAAATTAATATTTAAAGGACTTGTAATCTAAAATTAATAGATTATTAAATTTAAAATTTAAAATATATAAATATTCATCTAACATTGATAGATTATTAAATTTATAATTTAAAAAATATAAATATTAACATAAGAAAGTTTATTTTACTAATTAACCTCTGTTAGTTATCTAAGAGTTGTCAAGGCTAATATAAAATAATAATTGATAATCTATAATAAATTAGATCTAATTATTTAGCATAGTTGTTCTCCCTTATCTTTAATAAATTAAATATATTATGACTAAGTTGGAAATTTATTTGTAGTTGTCAAGTGTATTCTTATATAAAGTTGTTTCTTTTTCTCCTTTACTGTGATCTACACCTACTATATATCATTACTGTCATATGTAGTCATGTCCACCTGAACTATTGTGATTCTCTCTTTCTCTTCTTTAACTATCAATGCTTAAAGATGATTTAAAAGTTGTTTCAATTTTCAGTAAACTATTATCAAAATTACTAAGCTCAAATGCAATCATCTTACCGATTAAACAATCAAGAGTAACAAAATTATTAGGTATGGATCTCAGTTCTTGAATAGGAGACACTCGAATGACATATTTAGATGAAAGAGTTCTAAGAATTTTTCTTTCCACTTCTTCATCATTTTTTCCTCTGAGACTATCAACCTTTTGTTTCTATACATGCATATCACCTCCATAAACAAGTTCAAGTTTATGCTAATTGTCACTAATTTTCACATCATATTACTTTCAATGGTAATAGATAGAGGACGCGGCTAAGCTCTAGACATAATGCACCATTGACTAAATTTCAAAAAACAGAAAATACAATAGATTTTCGTGAAATTTTCAGCATCTTGTTCTTCATGATATACACATTTTGTGGTCTACAGCCACAAAAACAATCACTGTATTTTTACAAATCTGAGAAAAAAAAGTTTGACTTTTTTTTTTTGTTTTTACTACATTCTGTCTGAAGCTTAGCCTGTGCCATAGATATATACAGTTGGTCCATTGACAATTCGCTTGTCTGACCACCGCTTGAAATGTCAACTATATAATCAGACGCATGATATTGTCGTAACTGAGTTTGCCATTGACAACGATTAATAGTAAAATGTGAGCTTCGGGTTTTGCTGGATTGGACTAATTCCATAGACTGATTGACATCTCCACCGACTGATTGACATCTCCGCCGACTTTTTAACATGCATGGACTATGGAATAAAGTCTTACTTATAATAATGAATATTTGTGAGTGTCTAGAATGCAAATTAATTAATATATCTAGTGAACCGTTAAATTTGGATCGATATTTAGGATAGACAAGAACCCCTATTGTTTCCATTGAGTGTGGAGAACATGCCAGCGATGTAGCAGACGTTTGCATGTGGAGGATGGCAATGACAATGGAAATGTCAGTGAAAAAATATAGTAGAATTGGATCAAGTTTCTTTCAATCCATTTACCGTTAATATTCTTAAATTGACTTCCTGCATATGCGAATCATTATCATGTTCTTTTAATGTTTTCTATTATTTTAAACTAAAGATAAGATGGAGTCGTTTATAGAAATGGAAAAAATGGTTTAATAATGACTAAGAGGATTCATTTGTAAAAGATTCTTTCAATTATGAAGTATGGGTGTTTGTGTGATAGCAGTATTTCCTTATTATAATGATGTCGGTATTCTCTAAAACTTATTATTTACAATCTAGAATGAAAGATTGATATGTAGATTAGGTGATGTCTTGGACATCTTTAGAGGCTTGTCTTGAAGACCTCAAAATTAATTATGTTCCACAAAAGTTTGAAATGATCATGGCAATGGAACCTCGTGAATTGTGTAGACTGTTTTGGAGGGATATGTCGGTAAACGTGGTAATCACTTCTCCTGTCTAGTGATGTGAAAGTGTAGCTGCAAAAATGATTTATGTTGTGAATGGTGTATTGGTTTATTAGCCTTGATGTATCTAAAATATCAATGCTTTTATTCACCTATTTTTGCAAACGCTCAATTTATTCTTTACTCGTACAGATGAGAATATATTTAAATTGTCAAAAAAAAATGTAACTCTAATTTAAATGTATCATGAATTTTATCACAAATATCAAATATCATATAGATTCTAAATCAAAAGAAAAGAGAATATTAGTTTTAAATGTAAAAGTCAAAAATAGAAAACCCATATTATATTGATGAAAAATTAAAATAAATCTAGAAGGTTGAAGCAGAATTTTGTAGAGTGTATTTATTAGTGGATACCCTTAAAACTTGCGATCCGTTTTCTATTGGTTTTTTGGATTTTTTCTTAGATGGAACTAAAATAAATAGATAGAAAACATACGGTAATTAAAGGACTTTGTAGTGAAGAATTTGTTTTTGAAAAAAAAGGAAAATAATCAAGATTATCCAAGAACATCAAATATGATATTGAATATTTGGCTATTATGAGGCTAAAACAAATGAAAATACCAATATTGTTGGAAAACACATGATATCATGAGTAAAAAAGGGAAGAATAAATCTATGAATGAAAAATCTATATTTTCTCAAAAAATGAACTAATAGTGCAATAAGAAGAATGTGGCTTAAGTCTTAGAATTTCAATTGTGTTATGCTATAGTAGATATAGTTGAATACATAGAGTGTACTATTAGTCTATTTTTAAGAAGGGTAGATCCACAAACAAAAATATAAATATATTAAAATAAACAAGGAAAATACCCTTGGTTAGAAGATTGAAACCATATGAGGATTGGGGAAACATTATGTTTCTTATATTGTAAATGTAATGAACACACATGATGATTCTTTCACTATTGGAAAATGGGTTAGTTGTGGATAAGTGTGTGTACTATCATAAATTATACTTCATTTTTATTATTGAATCTAATTTCATACACTCATAACACTCATTTTAGATTTTCATTCCTCTAAGTACTTTTTGGACCAATTATAGCTCTAAATGAATATTTAATTCAACAATATGAGAAATCTATTCTATTTTAAATCTTAGGACACTCCTCTTTGGGCCCTTCTTTTAGTGTGCCCTTATTTTGTATCATCTCAAGCTTATATGGAACCTATCTCATTTTAAAGTTCAATGCAATTAAATCCCAACTTCTATTTTGTCAATATTCATATTGATTTTAGATGTAATATCATGGCCCTATTATCTTTCTATCCTCAAAATTTGAGCCAAAATGGGTCAAAATATTTTAGCAACTATGAACAATGTTACTAATAAACAACATCAAACTCCCTTTTTATTGGCTAAAAATGAGGGTAGTGTATAGGCCTTTCTATTTGGATATCCATCCTTGCTATTGAAGTATGACCATTATAGGTTAGTTTAAATTTAAAAAAATGCTTTTAGAACCCTATATAAGGAACCTCTCCTATTTCATTTCAAGATATATTTCAAAGTCTCATTCTTATCATCCCAACTCAATAGAAAGGGTTCTTCTCAATAGTAGATCTAATTCAAGAAGCATCAAGCTTCAAAAAGGCATCTTCAATTGTCTTATTGTGGATTTTGTGATGATTTATCATGTTATTGCACAAACATTTGGATGAAATATTCTAAGACCGATGCATCATATATCAAAGATAAAATCATTTCATATCAAGGTTTTTTTTCAAATTTAAGCTTCCTTGTCATCATCATTGGCTATAGGGTTGATTCTCAACTTGGATTTTGACTTCAGAAAACCCTTGTACAAACTAATACCATACTTCTATCCTTTTGTGCATATACAAGTTGATAAATCATTTGTAGGTCTAGTTTTTTATCGATAAATCCTAGTGAGTACATAGAAAGAAGCAATTTGGCAAAATTCATTAGAGGTCCCCTGAGACTAGGGTGCCTATCACTTTATTCCTAGTGTTTTGGCCTAAAAATTAATCCATAAGTTGTTTGGAGGCTTCTGAGATAGGTTCAACTTTTATTTGGCACTTATGTTACCTAAAAGACTATTGTGCGTAATGATAGTTTCCAAATACTTTGAACTCAAATTTCATACACCGTTTTCCCTTTCCATGCCCTTTCTAGTTCTATACTATTGAAAAATATTACATTATTTTTAGTTATTTTAAATATTTTAATAAAATTAGATTGGATAGTTATTAGAAAGTTATTCTCATAATTAGTTTTATACATGGAAAAACAAGGCTTTAAAAATCCATTGAACTATAATGTAAAATCAAGTTGGACCTAATTGAAAATTAAATATCATGTTTATTATTTTCAAATAGCATGTTTAGTATTTTCAATTTGTTGCAATATTTTGATGCAAATTTCTATGTTTTTAGCTCAGTAGTTTAACATCATAGTAGAACATTAATGATTCATGTGCTTGTGAAGTAATTTTGGAAATAATGGAATGACTAATAGACTTGGAGTTTTCTATGTTGAAAAGATTGATCAACGGCTCAAATGGAAATAGCATAATTTCTTCATGTTCTTTGATGTGTTCTTTCAATAATAAAAATATTAAATAGGCCATAAAACAATTGTAGGCATATTTTAAAGGATGGTGTAGACCAAAATATGTAATATAATTTAATTTTAAATTCATTTACCTTATCTGACTATGTTTGCATGCCCCTTAGACATAGAAAATTAAAAGTGGGTTTGTTTATCTATTGGTTGCCTGATTTGATGCTCATATGGTAAATGAAAATTTATGGTGGCAATATATTTTATGTCAATTTGACATGTTGTTTGGCATTTGATATTGATTGCAGAAAAATACGTGGATAAAATGTATTGAATAATTAAAAAAAATCTTTCTTTTTCCTGAGTTTATTGTGCGATAAATTGTGCATTGAAATGCTAAAGAGGAGGCAACTAAGGAATATGAAACCAGACTAGCTTAAGGCTTTGAAAAACTATTCTAAAAAAGTGCACAAACGTCTATGAATTGTTTTCGAGAAGATATTCCCTCTTAGGTAGTAAGGAAAACAAATTTTAACATAAAATGTTTTCTGGGTATTTAAATTTTTTAAGGTTTGTAAACAGTGTGAAGTGGCTAAGGGGGAGAAAAGGATCTGGCATTAAATCATTGGCAAGAGAGAACGCACCAATGTTGAGGAAAACTAAAAGGGTGTGAGTATCATTAATGAAAGGTGTTATCCAAATCTACAAAGGAATCATGAAAGATAGTTGAAGAAAGTAATATTGTTTAAGATAGAAAAGTTACAAATTCACATATATTGAGCAATGAATTTAGTAGTGAAATACGGTAAAGTACAAATTTATATCCAACATGGTATAAGTAATGAAAATTTGAATGAGTCTTTTGAATTCTTTAATTATTTATTATTCATTCTCTTCATTGCTTGAAAAAGGGAACATGTGCGGTAAAATATGCTACAACTATAAGGGAAGCTTTTAAACTGTCACTCTTTCATGTTAGTTCTCAATTGTCACTAATTCTTAATCTCGTGTGATTATTGGTTCCTATGATTATACTTTATTTTTCCTCTCGGTAGCCTCTTTTCCAATAGTGCTTCCAATTCTTCTTGTTCTTTTTCTTTGGTTAGTATACTGTCATAGTCATGTCCACCTGAACTATTTTGATTCTTTCTTTCGCTTTTTTAACTACTAATGCTTAAAGATGATTTAAAAGTTGTTTCAATTTTTAGTAAACTATTATCAAATTTAATAAGCTTAAATGCAATCAACTTACCGATCAAACAATCGAGAGTAACAAAATTATTAGGTATGGATCTCAGTTCTTGAATAGGAGACACTCAAATGGAATATTTAGGTGAAAGAGTTCTAAGAATTTTTCTTTCCACTTCTTCTCTAGTTTATGTTCCACCAACACCTTTGATAGCACTAACAACTTCCTTAATTCTGAAACTATATTGTGTAATGTTTTCTTCTTCTTTCATTCTCATCTCATCAATTATTCCTCTAAGACTATCAACCTTTTCTTTCTATACATGCAGATCACCTCCATAAACAAGTACGAGTTTATCCCACATCTCTTTTGTTGTAATACGATACTTTATGTCATTCAACTCAACATCGGTTAGGGAAGAAGAAATTTCAATCATTACTGAGTTGTGTTTCCACTTTTCTCTCATCTGATCAAGTGTCATACATCTAGGAGGCAGTGGAGTGTAGTCATTATCGAAATGGTTGAGTGTAGACTGTCCAATTCTAGATAGGTATAACCTCATCCTAGTTTTCCATGTAGAGAAAATCTCCTTGTTTAACTTTGGTACTTCTCTCCTATACATCTTTGGATCTTTTACTCAAGTCTTTCAAACTTATCCCTTTAGAGTACTTCTTTATCATACCAATTGTTAGATTACAAAGAGGGGGGTGGTGAATAAGTAATCCTTGATCATTTGTACCTTAAAATTTTTCTCTAATTTAAATCAGTGTCAACTCGGTCAGACACAGTTCAATATTAACTGAAAATAGTAAATTAACTTTATCAATCAACAATAACATTCACAATAAAGATTCAACATATGTAACACTAGTATTTAACTTGGAAACCCAATTTGGGAAAAACCACTGTGGGAATCTTCACCCAGTAAATAAATACTCTTGTTAAGTATGCCCGGTTAAAAGCCAATCTGGTTAAAGATTACAATGCACATTGTTAAATGTGACCCTGTTAGGGGATTTGCCTTAGATCTATTAGAATCTTCACCCTGTTAGGAGTGGCATGGCTAAAGTTCTTAAAAAACTCTTCTATAATGTCACCTCTTGCAAGGATTTACAATAAAAATATTAAGTCCACTCGGTTAATAGATTTTTCTGTTACAAATGTTAATAAGCAATAGTATATAAATTGAATTGTAAGTCTGTAACTACCTTTTGCTTAATCAAATCCCTTGTGCGTTTGTCTTCAATTCTTTCCTTCACTTTCCACTGGCTTCAACACTTCATCAATTTCATCTTCCAAACTCAAATTTTAACCTTTTCCTTCTTCACTACATCAGTTAGTGACTCAACAACCCTTCAACTTTCTAGTCCCCTCTTCATACAATTTCATCCTTTATATAAACTTTGTTTTTCCTCTTAATCTCCATTATTACATTTTACTTTGATTAATCTCGACCATCTGATCATCTTCATAAACTAATTCAATGAATTTAGAGCTCGGTAAAACATTTTACCATCACCTCGTAATTTGAACTTTCTTGGAACTTGTACCTTCTATTTTTGCCTATTAGATCTATACCATAGATCATCACCTTGACTTTTCATGATCGTAGATCTCATCAACTATCCCTACATCATCCTTATAATCTTGCAGCTCATCATAGCTCATCATTAAATGTCATGTTGATCCTTGTATTTAATTTATGTTCCTTTCTCAATAGCTAACTCTTTATTCTTCAACCAAAATTTACATCACCTGGTAACTGAAACCTTCTACTCGGTGTCTTGACTTCCTTTCACATTACCAAAACTTTTTCCTGCTCGGTAAGAAAATTCTTTTTCTTTCCAACTTGACCAATCTTCTTTACCGACTTGATATAATCAAATGTTTACTAGAAAACAATTATATCAACATAACCTTATCATAGTCTAATCTATATTAGCTATCCAATTAAATTCTTCAACTTCACAATATTTTACTTCCTCTTCTTCTTTAACTCACTCAACTTATATAATACTCGGAATGATATGGGAACTCGATATAAATTAGAAATCAATTTCTTGACATCAATGACAAGATAATAATTGATATAATCCTTCTACAATCTTGTATACCTCTGATCCCTATCATTCTTTATCATCATCAGCATCAATTATAGTAACACCATGTTGGATTGTGAAGTTTGAGGGTGGACTATAAGTAGCCCTAAGGATAGGAGTAAAACTCCCCAATAATCTTGGTTACAAGATAAGTTATTTCTAATGTAATTGTGTGCATTCATGGACAAGAATACAAACTATTTCTCCACTCACCTCTTTCTTGAGGATATCTAGGTTATGAAAAGTATCCCTAGTATCTTGGCTTCTTATTTTGTAATCATGCTTATGCCTAATTAAAGGAGCATCTAAGTGAAGTAATAAGAAATTCATGCCTCATAATGTACCAATTGAAATCATGTCTCCGTAGGATAGCTCCATGTGTTTTGGATTTAGTTTGATTACTAAAAGGTCTAAGTGACCAATGTTCAAAATTGAAAGAGATGGGAAATAACCCCATTACAACTATTATAAAGAGTCATATATGTGATGTCGTATAGAAGGAGAAAATCTATTCCCTATGGTTGCATGTGATTGATTTGATTTGGATGGTATATGATTAAGTTATATGATTATCACATTATTGTTCATAATTTTTGTTGGTACCATCTTGTACGTGATGGTTTCTATGTCTATGATTGAAAATTTATTTTGCAGGTATTCATAGTTAGTATAATGTACTCATTGGATGTAACCCATAAGAAGGAAGTGAACGAAGAGATAATAATGTATGGATAAAAATTGTATTTTTCATAAAATATAGAATAAAGTAAATTATATAATATAAGTTGTTACTTTGTTTTACATTGAAGTAATGTAAAAAGTATAGATCTACTACTATGCTAGTTATAGATTTATTTTCCCTATCATAAGGATACATAACATGATATTGTTGTGAATGAATTCTTGTTAGTATGTGAGTAAATAGAAACCTTAAACCCACAAAATAAGCTATGAATATGAATTGATGTTTCATTAAGGGTGAAACAACATAAGGAATACATCACTAGTATTACAATTACTCTATAAATTAAATAAATAATTAAAAGCAATTAAGAAAAAAATCTAGTACGAAGTTATACAAAATTGAAGAATGGGAAAGCACAAATAAGAAAAATTATTCCTCCTTAACTTTATACAAGCACTTCCTTTCCTCTAGAATGTCATGCACACTATACAAGAATCTAAACTATCTCATTGAAGGGTGGAAAAGTAATTCTTCAAAAAATAAATGACCTAGCTACTACTAGGACATAGAGTATGGTAAAATCATTGGGACATACTCCTTGATTCCTTTATCCAAAGAACACAAAAAATAGTGACTGCGACATAAAATAGGACCTAGTAACTATAAATGAAGATGTAAATAATGATTGTGCAGAAATAAAAAAGGCAAAATAATGAAAATGAACAAGACAACAACAATGATTTATAGTGGTTCACAAACATTGGCTATGTCTACTCTTGAAGTAGGAAAAATCTTATTATTTGGGTTTTTACAACCTCCATTTATAGTATTTGTTATATAAACTAAATAGACATAAAACTCAACTAAAATGTGAAGATCATAGGGTACATGAACAGCCCCTACAAAATAGCTCCATATTTGTAAAGGGTGCACACAAGCAACTCAACCCTCTCCTCCATAAAAATATGACCTAAAACTAAAATTCGGACAAAAAACCCCTTATGAAATCACAAAATCGAATGCATCCACCCAAAACTCTAATGCCTTCCAAACCAACACTCCCACACACCAAAAGGTCAAGATACACAAGGCTAGTTGCACACCCGAAAAACCACCACAATGGAGATACAAAATAAAACTAAACAAACTCAAAATGCCCATCACCAACATAGGAGAGGCCATACAAGAAATAATATGACCCATTACTAGAAAGGAAACATACACATATGTATCACCATCATCCTTTATATCATCCCTTTCTCCATATTCCCTTACACCCACTTAACTCATTTCAAAAACCCCAACTGTTCCACATAATATCCATGTTGTTAATATCTATGACAAATTCATTTCTTTTCTTGACATTCCCTTCTAATCTCCAAACTTCTTTACCATTGAAGTACCAACAAACCTCATAAAACTTGGCAGAATCCTATCTAGCTAGGAGGCCTTCTCTGAACATAGTTTATATGTTCCCACTCTGATCTCTTAAAATATAAAATGGGTGTAAAATATGCGATTAATTTCTTCTATGACACGTTGGGGATGCAATCCAATATAGAATCATCCCAGTCCTTATGGTTTCCATTACTCATAGCCAATAGTTCCTTTAAAATTCTAATTATCTCTGCCTCAATTGAATCTCTATCCTTCACAAAGCTTATATCTCTTGCACTGCACCATTATCATGTTTCTTTACTCTATCTTCTTTGGTGGAGGCATGGAAGAGCTTGGTGGTGCATCACTTGCTTCCGCCCACAATTATATTGCCTTATCTTTGCAATGCAGTTCTTCTGAAACATAAAATTTTGCATGCATCTCTTTTAATTCCTTTTATTTTACATAACCTTTAGAAAATATTTCATTTTGATAGATATTTTCAGTTAGGATCTCCAATTCGGTCTCCACTTTAAGTTTTTCTATAAAAACAATATTTTGAAACATTCATTATTCAACTTTCTTGACACATCTTTGATCTATATGGTTATGCTTTTGGTAAACTGGTATCTCAACAATCTAGAGATGGTAGCACTTTCCTTTAGCCACTCCTCAAGCTTATCTACTAGATCTGAGGCCAGCCACCACATACTTTGACATTTAAACTTCTTAGAGATCAACCAATCTATTCCAAGATAATATCTATCTATCCTTTTTTAGATGATGTTGCAACCATCTCTATGCTTGGTCCATGTATAATTCCCATTTTTAGGGATGTAGGCCACCACCAAAATATTTCTTAACACCAGGTTTTTTAAATTTGTCATAACCTTATTTACCTTGAACTGGGCCCCCGATTTTTCTAATTTAGATCGATCATGACACTAAAATTCCCCTTAGTGTAACTTTTTTATTATTAATATCCTTAATCTTTAAGTTCATTGTGTTCCAAAGATCAACTCCTCGTTCATTCTCACTGTGTCTTGAATGTTGAGCATAGTGAATTCAATATCGACATTCCTATATTGAAATGAAAATGGAATCCAATTCTAATGCGATTCTACTATTATAATATCCACACTATATGGATACCACAGAATGCTCAAACCACCAAATAAACTACGTGAATCTTGAAAAATGCCTACCCACTGCTTACAATATCTACTAAAATTCACTATTTCAGGACTTATTATTGTTTCTTGAAGTAGTATAATTTTTGTTGTCAATTTATCCAAGTGACACTTGATCTAGTGTCGTTTGTTAGGAGCTCCTAATCTCCTAACATTCTATGTTGTGATCTTTGTTGTCCTCCAAGGGAATATTTTTTTTAGTTATTTTAGTAGATATTCCTTGATACTTGTAGGCCCTTCGCAATAGATTATTCCTCTCTCTTCTACCTATTTTTCTTCCTCACTTTACCTTTCTAAGTCTTACTTAGAACCATAGCCATGGAATGTTTGATGAATCTTGGATCCACCACCCCAAGTTCATCTGCATCAGATAATTCTCTATGAATCTACCTCATCAAATTCTAAGAGTCATTTTAGTTCCCCCTAACCCATTTAATTTTGGTGTTAGTATTCTAGACTAGATCATGTAATAATATCATGCTACATACATGTTCTTTCACTAGAGAGATTCTATTATCTATCTAGTTGGAAATTGGGATCTTGAAACTTTCCATCCCATTAAAAATGTTAGAGTCATGTTTCATTGATGAGGATGGCAATTTGGTTACTTTTAGGGCAATAAATTATGATTTCTTGAAATCCAGCCCTAAGGACCTCTATAATTTATCTCATGCTAAGATAACAAACTTTCTTTTAGTGTGAGCTTTTGGTCTCCAAATGGTTTTATTTCATGGTTTTCTCATGTAGGATTCTTCCCAATGATCCCTACCACAAAATTTTAAACAAAATAATGTTCTCCTCTACTTCAATGGATTGAATCTAATGAATTCCTTGTACGCATAAGTTAACCTCCTTCAAAACCTGTATCGTTGTCGTGATGTGTAAATGAAAATACAAATATGAATTAAATTCTATTATATCTAAATCAATATCCACCAAAGTGCCTTGAGGTCCTCCAATTTACTCTATACACTCTTCAAAATAGTATTTCATTGGGAAATTATACAAATGTGGATAGAAGCCATTTTTAAGGTAACATATCAACCAAATAGAAATTAGGGTACACTTTTGCTCATACAATTCGAGTAGTCTCCCATCTTCCACAATATTCCATGAAGAATTTTCTTTTTGTTTTCTAGTGTAGTGAATACATTTGCAAATAGCCTTTTGAGAGGAATTTGACAATTTCTCTGATTTTTGAAGTTTCTATAATTCATGCCCTTAGTCCTATGAATTGAAAGATGACTGAGAGTTCCTCAAGAATTCACACATCCTCATGAGGCTCAAATGCCATATCAATAATTTGTAATGCTCCATGATTCGATGTTAAGCAGCCCAAGAGCATGTCTTCATTTTTCAAGTGTTTCTTTATTTTCGTAAGATTTGTTTCTAACTATATATGTTCATGTTCCTTCTCTTACAATCATTCTATTACGATAAAACTATTTTGAACATATTTTATATATAAAGATTAAGGAAGTAAAACCTAGAGTAAAATCTAATAAGTCATCCTCATGCTTAAAAATATTATATTTAATATCTATAAAATAGATTTGATAGAAAATAGACTTAAAAAACACTCATAAGATATTTTTAAATATCTTCTCACTTATAATTATTTAGAATTTGATGTTCCATATTTAAAAGTTTTATATTGTGACATTACAATTGTTTACGTGTAGGTTTCAAATGATTCTTCAAACGTATTAATATAATAGACATGAAATAGTATAAGGCTATCTTAACATACTTCAAATGTTTATAAGGTAATTTAAATAAAACTTTTCACGTCATATTACTTTAAATGGTAATATATATATACAGTTGCTTCATTGGCAATTTTCTTGTTTCACCGCGACTTGAAATGTCGACGATATAGTCGGACGCGTATTGTCGTAACTGAGTTTTCCATTGACAATGATTATAGTAAAATATGAGCTTCGGGTTTCGCTGCTTTGGACTAATTCCGTAGACTGATTGCTAACGAGATTCAATATCTGACCCTAACACATCTCCACCGACTTTTTAACATGCTTGGGCTGTGGAATAAAGTCTTACTTATAATAATGAATATTCGTGAGTGTCTAGAATGCAAATTAATTAATATATCTAGTGAACCGTTAAATGTGGATCTATATTTAGGATAGACAAGAACCCCTGTTTTTGCCATTGAGTGTGGAGAACATGCCAGCGATGTAGCGGACATTCGCATGTGGAGGATGGAAACGACAATGGAAATGTCTGTGAAAAACTACAGTAGAATTGGATCACGTTTCTTTCAATCCATTTACCTTTAATATTCTTAAATTGACTTCCTGCATATGCGAATCATTATCATGTTCTTTAAGTGTTTTCTATTATTTTAAACTAAAGATAAGATGAAGTCGTTTATAGAAAAGGAGAAAAACGTTTAATAATGACTACGAGGATTCATTTGTAAACGATTCTTTCAATTATGAAGTATGGGTGTTTGTGTGATAGCAGTATTTCCTTATTATAATGATGTCGGTATTCTCTAAAACTTATTATTTACAATCTAGAATAGAAGATTGATAGCTACATTAGGTGATGTCTTGGACATCTTTAGAGGCTTGTCTTGAAGACCTCAAAATTAATTATGTTCCACAAAATTAGTTTGGAAAGATCATAGCAATGGAACCTCGTGAATTGTGTAGACTGTTTTGAAGTGATATGTCTAGTGATGTGAAAGTGTAACTGCAATAATGATTTATGTTGTGAATGGTGTATTGGTTTATTAGCCTTGATGTATCTAAAATATTAATACTTTTATTCACCTATTTTTGCATACGCTCAATTTATTCTTTACTCATACACATGAGAATAAATTTAAATTGTCAGAAAAAATTAAATCTAATTTAAATGTATGATGGATTTCATCACAAATCACAAATATCAATTATCATAGATTCTAAATCAAAATAAAAGAAAATATTAGTTTTAAATGTAAATGTAAAAAAATAGAATTTCATATTATATTGATGAAAAATTAAAATGGTTCTGGAAGGTGGAAGCAAAATTTCGTAGAGTGTGTTTATTAGTGGATACTCTTAAAACTTGTGATCTTTTTGTTTATTGGTGTTTTGGATTTTTTCTTAGATACAACTGAAATAAATAGCTAGAAAACATACAGTAATAAAAGGACTTTGTAGTGAAGATTTTTTTTTTAAAAGAAGAAAATAATCAAAATTATTCAAGAACACCCAAATATGATATTGAATATTAGACTATTGTGAGGCTAAAACAAATGAAAATACCAATATTGTTGGAAAACACATGATATCATAAGAAGAAAGAAAAAGGAAGTACAAATCTATGAATGAAAAATCTAGATTTCTAAAAAAGGAACTAATAGTGCAGTAGGAAGAATGTGGCATATGTATTAGAATTTCAATTTTCCTTATGCTATAGTAGATATAGTTAAATACAAAGATTACACTATTGCTCTATTTTTAAGAAGGGTAGATCCACAAACAAAATTATAAATAAGTTAAAATAAACAAGGAAAATACCCTAGGTTGGAAGAGTGAAACCATATGAGGATTGGGGAAACATTATGTTTCTTATATTGTAAATATAATGAGCACACATGATGATTCTTGTACTATTGGAAAATGGGTTAATTGTGGATAAGTGTGTATACTATCATAAATTGTACTCCATTTTAATTATTGAATCTAATTTCATACACTCATAACAAACATTTTAGATTTTGGTTCCTCTAAGTACTTTTTGGGACCAATTATAGCTCTAAATGAATATTTAATTCAACAATATCAATTCTATTCTATTTTAAATTTCAGCACATTCCTCTTTGGGCCCTTCTTTTAGTGTACCATTTATTCTATATTATCTCAAGCTTATATGGGTCCTATCTCATTTTAAAGTTCAATTCAATTAAATCCCCACTTCAATTTTGTCAATATTCATATTGATTATAGATGTAATATCATGGCCCTATTATCTTTCTATCCTCAAAATTTGAGCTAAAAAGGGTCAAACAATTTTAGCAACTATGAACAATGTTAGTAATAGACAACATCCAACTCCCTTTTTATTGGCTAAAAACTAAGGGTAGTGTGTAGGCTTTTATATTTGGATATCTATCCTTTCTATCGAAGTATGACCATTGTAGGCTAGTTTAAATGAAAAAAATGCTTGTAGAACCCTACATAAGGCACCTCTCCTAGTTCATTTCAAAATATCTTTCAAAGCCTCATTCTTATCATCCCAACTCAATAGAAAGGAATCTTCTCAATAGTAGATCTGACTCAAGGAGCATCGAGCTTCAAAAAGGCATATTCAATTATCTTAAATTATGGATTTTGTGATTATTCATCATGTTATTGCACCTACATTTGGATGACATATTCTAAGATCGATGCATCATATATCAAAGTTAAAATCATTTCATATTAAGGATTTACTTCAAATTGAAGCGTCCTTGTCAACATCATTGCCTATAGAGATGATTCTCAACTTGGATTTTGACTTAAGAATACTCTTGTGCAAACTAATACCATACTTCTATCCTTTTGTGCATATACAAGTTAATAAATCATTTTTAGGTCTAGTTTTTAATCGATAAATCCTCGTGAGTACATAGAAAGAAGCAATTTAGAAAAATTCATCAGACATCCACTGAGAGCAGGGTGCCTATAAATTTATTCCTAGTGTTTTGGCCTAAAAATTAATCCATAAGTTGTTTGGAGGCTTTTGAGATAGGTTCAAGATTTATTTGGCACGTGTGTTACCTAAAAGATTATTGTTCCTAATGATAGTTTCCAACCACTTTGAATAGAAATTTCATACACTGTTTTCACTTCTCATGTCTTTTATAGTTCTATACAATTGAAAAATATTACATTATTTTTACTTATTTTAAGTTTTTTAATAAAATTAGATTGGATAGTTATTAGAAAGTTATTCTCATAAATAGTTTTATACATGGAAAAAAATGCTTTAAAATCCATTGAGCTAATATAATGTAAAATCAAGGTTGACCTAATTGAATCAATTTAATATCATGTTTAGTATTTTCAATGTGCTACAATTTTTTGATATAAATTTCTATGTTTTTAGCTCACTAGTTTAACATCATATTAGAACATTAATGATCCATGTGCTTGTGAATTGATTTTGGCAATAATGGAATGATTGATAGACTCAGTTTTTTCTATGTTGAAAAGATTGATCAGCTAATCAAATGGAAATGGCATAATTTCTTCTTGTGCTTCTATGTGTTCTTGTAATAGTAAAAATATTTAAGAGGCCATAAAACAATTGTAGGGATATTGTAAAGGATGGTATAGACCAAAATATGTATAGTAATTTAATTTTAAATTCATACATACCTTATCTGACTATATTTCCATGCCCTTTAGTCATAGAAAATTAGGAGTCAAGTTATTTATCTATTGGTTTCTTGATTTGATGCTCATATGGTAAATGAAAATTTATGGTGGCAATATATTTTATGTCAACTAGATATATTGTTTGGAATTTGATATTGATTGTAGAAAAATATGTGAATACAATGCAGTGAATAATTAAAGAGACTAATTATGGGAATAACTTTCTAATAACTATCTATTTATCCATAATTAAAGAGATAATTTATCTGTGCCAAGGGAAAGGAAAAGACTAATGAGGAAATAAATGGATAAAGCATAATATGAGTCATATTGGAGGTTGGAGGCAATGGGCATAGGAGTTATTTTATCATTCAGAACTAGCATCTCACTTTGGAGAGATTTATTGCATGAAAAGGATCCAGTTTGTGTCCCTCAAGAAAATATGGGCCTTGGCATCATGTTTATCCCTTCAAGGATCAAGGGTGGGAAAGATTTATTGTGGGTGAATTTGGTGAATTAATGCTTGGTTGGTTATTTGTACAACACTTGAGGAGGATTTAGACACACTCAAAGGAGACATGTACTTTCAGAGGAAATGTGTCTCATGTGTAGTTCTTTTATTTGTGATTTTAATGATAGAGGAGAGATTTTTTCAACAAAAATTAAGGAGGCATTAGACTCATTATAAGGATATATGGAATTTTAGAGGAAATCTATCTCATTATAAATGAAGGTTAGGAACACTTAATGCTCTCTCAAGTTGTGCAAATTGTTATGGGTTCTAGTCAGAAGATCCACTAGTCCAGTTACTTTTGTGTTTCTTGGGTGAGTGAGGAAGATTTGTGATGGCACTTTATTTAAGTTTCTAGAAGGGTTATGTTCAACCCTTGCAATGTTGGACTCTTGTGTGGATTAATGTAATAAGGGGGAAGGGGGAATGTCAGAGAATAATAAATTGTTATTGGTTAGTTTAAATGATTAATACAATTATGTTGGTTAGTTTCTACAAATTTATTTCCATACTCAAATTTTATTGGAAAGTAGGGTTTAAAAATTCATTTCACTATAATGTATAATAATCAAGTTGAACTTAATTGAATCAATTGAATATATCATTTTCAATCTTTTTTTATGTGTAGCAATGGTTTGATGCAGTTTTCTATTTTATTTTATCACCATTTTATCATTTACATCTTAATTGTTTCTCATATCTAAATTGGTTTTTTTAATGTTGATTAGTTCCAATTTTTCACCTTTCGTCCCATTTCTTTTATTGTCACTTTCCAATCACACCAAAATAAATCAAAACACAAAATAAAATAATCAACCATTCTGACTATCTCTCTCAAGGGTTTGTAATTGCCTATTTTTTGTTCTCTAATATAATTTATAGGATTGGGTTTGGTTCCTAGTTTATATTATAGGTTTAGATCCCATTTCCTTCCATTATAGTATGTTATTAAAAGCTTCAAACTTATAAAACTATATTGATGACCACTCTTTCTCACACCATCCTATGTAGATTTAATTATCCTCCATAAACCTAGATTTTCACCTACTTTATGAAAGATATTATGGCTCAAGTTTGAGAAATAATATAGTGGAAACATAATTAAAATTATTTTTCTATCCTAATAGTAAAATATTAGGGTTTTTTTAGAAGTAGATATGATCTAAACAAAGATGAATAAAATTCAACTATCAAGATTTGGATTTTAAATGGTTTAGTAGTTAACATATATTAATAAGCCTAGTACATGTTTATTTTTCTAGTCATGATACTTTATGTGTGATTTCCAAACTAGAAAAATAGGTTTTATAAAATTATCTTGGTTCTTCCTTCCTTATATAAGAAAAAATCATAATTTGTCATTATTCTCCTTCACATAAGGTCTCTTATATGCCTCGTTTTCTTACAAAACTCTCACCATCTTCCTCTACCTTCATAGATCATACTATTACTTATACTCAAACATGAATACTTATTCTACTTTGATCTTGTTGTGATTGATTGTTCAAGACTGATCAAGAAACATAATAAATAGTTTAGTTCTTCTTTACGTTCAATTTTTCATTCTCCTTCTCATGATGATTCACCTTCTCCTTCTCCCCATAGAGTATCTTACTCAACCTCCCACATATCCTTATACTAATTCATTTAAATAATCAATATTTTCATCAACTATGTCCAAATATTGAAAAAAATTATGATAAACATTATATATTGATATATAATAATATGTAGTGCTACCTTTGGATGAGGAAAATATTTCTAATTCATCACCATAAACTACAACATTTTATCATAGAAGGAAAGATGTATTTCATTCCTACAACAAAAATATGGAGTTCAAGAATTTATTCAAAATTCAAAACCAAATAACATATTTTGTAAGGAGTTAAAATATGTGACATGTATCTTAATGTGTGTCTTCCTAACATATATAATGAACCTTTTCTTTCCCCATATTTTTATGATAATTGAAGTAAAAGCATTGTAGTAATGATTTACTCTTTGATTTCTAATTATATCCCTAATAAAGATAAATACTCTTCACATAGTTGTTTTTGGACACCAACTTGTTTTCTAAGTGAACAAATTATTGGGATTTTCTACATAGATGAACTTCAGAGTGTGAAGAATGAACTAGTCTTTGGGAATGTATATATAAAATTGTCACTATATTTTTATTTTTTCTAAATCTTAAGGGTAGATTTTAATATAGTGGATATGGATAGAATTCATAATATGAAATTATAATCAATAGATATGTATTTGAAAATTATATTTACTACCAATTTTTTGGGGGTATGGTTAAATCCTAATATAGGATCAAATAGATTCACATTGATAATTAGTTTACATGAGATAATTGTATAGATATATTGTAAAGGAAATCTACATCAATAGAATTTTTTTATATTTCTGTTAATGCTTATGTTAGGTTTTCTACCATTGATTCTTGTTTAAGTTTTGACTAATCCATATTTCTATCTAATTATTTTACCACCTTTTATTGCATTCAGTTTTATAAATTTTTATTTGCATAATCTAACCTCCCATTCAAACTTGAAATATCATTCTTAAGAGGTTTAAATTGTGTATATTCTCAAGTGGGAATTTTTAATTCCTTACTCAATTTGGATAAGAAGGAGAAAAATTTGGATTTAATAGTACTATGATATTCTATCTTTATGTACTAAATACCTTTGTATTTAGTAGGAGAATGATATAATAATATAAGGAAAGGAAAAAAATCACTTCATAAAATATTAGAGCATACAAGAAAGAGAATAGATAGAAGGTAATTCAAACACACTTATCTTGTCTAAAATGGTTTAAATTAACAAAATGATAGCTAAAAAGGCTTGTGAATTGACCATCTAATGTAACATACCTCAAAATGACTTTGACAATCTTGCCCCAGAAAGAAGGAATGAATGCCCTATTATAGTCACCATTTGTATTTCTTCAAAAAAATTTGTCCCATTACCCATGTGAAGAAAATTGGAAGGACTTCATCAATACTCTTCTTATTCCTTAAAAAATTCCTTCTTTCCACCAGGGTTTGCGATACTTTGACCACTAGTTCCCCTGAAATCACCAATTCAATGTCAAACACTTTCAACACCCCATTATCTAAGCCTTCCACAAAAGCCTTTGGGACCCGAGGATCATTCCCATGAAATTTTTCAATAAAAGGAGTAAGGATCCTATAAAAAGGTCCTTACAATCATATTATACAAGGATACCCATTATCATAATTTTTAAATGTTCTTTATTTCCAAGGATTTAAGATATTTATTAAAAAACACAAACAATTATATCTTATTTCTAACATTTGCATCTAATTAAATGTTCTAGTGATTAACACAACTTTTTTAATAAAAAGTTATTATTCTTATAAAATTCTAAAATGTGAGCTGAATAACGCTTTACAAAATCTAAATTTAAATACTTTATCTTTCGATAACAATTCATTTATCTTAAAATACTATTAATTTCTCAATAGGACATCTTTTCTTCTAAGTTCTTGCTATTAGCCACATTTGTGAAACCATTGATCGCAAGGTCTTAAGAATTCATTTGAAATAATTATTGAATTTGACTTCTTTTGGCACAAATCATTATTTTGTCCATTAGAGATGGTGGCTACTAAGAACTCTTGCTATTACCTCCATGGATGCTTTAGAAAAGAATATATTAAAAACTAGAAATATAATGTCCAAAAGAACCTAAGCCTAAGGCTCTAATGCTAGTTTAACTAGAATGAAACTAAATAAGAAAATAAATACTACAATACCAATACAAATATATTGAAATAAGCGAAAATGAAATAGCAAATATGAATACCAAGAAGGATGACAATACTCATTAAAAACTAGAGAAATTATGTTTTCTATATATGACATAAAAATGTCTTATTTTTGTACATTCTAATTATAATAATTGCTGACAATTTAAACTACAGTTGCAATGTTTATTCTCATTCTATATACTCTCACCTAGAGCTACCATTTTCATACTTGTAGCTATTGATACTATACCACTTCCTCTTCTATGATTTTTTTTCCTCACACTATTGTTGATATAGTTTAGTATTGTCCTCTTTGAACTAATTTTTTCGTTCATTTCTCTTGTAGAGTCATGAATTGCATATTCACAATTTCGTAAGATATTTTGGATAGATTATTTGATTTCCCATCAATCTAATATGTTTTCCTTAGCTTAGAGATTGAAACAAATTATACATGTCTAAAGGATGACAATTGCCCACACTATAGGAACATTTTTCAAGAAAAAGGGATTTAATTGAGAACATCTAAGAGAATAGTTGTTTTGAAAGAGTAGGATAATATTTATCATTCTATAATCTATTAAGGGAGAGAAACAAAAGATAGTCATCTATCCATTTTCTCAATGACACATTGCTTGATTTTTTTTTAAATATATAAGAATAAAGAAATAATATCTTTCACCCAAATAAGCTTTCATTAGCAAGTTCAAGTTTGTTTGTTAGATAGGATTCCTTCAAAAAAAAAAATTTGATGAAAGTGTAATGCTCAAAGCCCCTTTTGTAAGGAAAAATTTAAAACCATTTTGTTTAAAATTTAGGAGAACAAGGTGCTAACGTTTTACACGTTTGTTATGTTGTTCTACTAATCTTGGTACTTTGTGTAAAATATAGTTTAGGAGGTAATAGAAACTCTATTGAACCAACATCAATATTCACAAGAATAATAAAACACAACAATCATTTGATAGTTTGGTTTGACCCAATTAATAACCTCTACATTAAATTATTTGTTAATTAAAAACTATTTCTATTGCTTAAATTGTAAACTTTATTTTCTTTTAAACTCATATTTTAATATATAAATTTTTTATTAACAAATATTTAATGTAGAGGTTTTTTGATTAGGTCAAAGCAAGCCATTACATAATTTTTAAAAAATTACAAATTAAAGAAGTCAGCTATAAATATGTCATACCTCCCCCATAGACTTATACAGATATAATTAAAAAAATCGAAAAGAATTTTAAATGCTTTAAAACATTGACTAGTATTTTTTAAAATAACAGTTATCCAACGATTTGAAAGATTGCTTTTATTTTAAAAAACATTTAAAAGTACTAGTTTTAGTGTACTAGCTCTTAACTTGCGACATCTGAAACATTGTCTCAATCCAAAATCCTATTGCATCCTCTCTGCATCTTTATCATTTTTAATGGTAGTCAATCGTTCATCAAATATACATGAAAATTTTAAAACAAGGTCGGGTTGGGTTCAACCATGTAAGATTCAAACTAGCTGCCCTTAAATACAAAATAAAACCAGAAACCAAAATTATGATCTTATTTCCTTGAAAGATTCTTAAACAAAGCTCAGTACTTTTCTTCACATAACAGTCGTACTTCTTGTACACTGTTAAGCTTTACGTAATGTGTTTAATGCATTGAGGAATTATTACAACAACGAGAATATCTCAGTCAAAGATATGGATACACGATTCAATTAGGCTTCCTACAGTTGGTTCGGACTTGTCCATTGCTACCCGTGAGAGGGCTTATGTTTCCCATACTCACCATGGCTGCTGCAAAATCACTGAAGAATGTGCTTCGGCTGTTAGCGTAGGTAGTTACCTGAGAGTCCGCCGATCCATTATTAAAAAGCTCCTGGTCGGAGTGGAGAAGCCCTCGCCGACTCATCAGATTTGTGTAGTAGTCGATATCAAAAGTAGTGGGAGTTTGTACGTCTAAGGGAGACAGATTGTTGTCTCCACCACTGAAAGGGCAGTTAGCCTGCACTGAACTGGCGAATGTGCTGTTGATGTTGGTTTCATTGTATATGTGCGCTCTGAAACTGGTACACCGCGCTTGACCAATTGTATGAGCACCTAAACATTATAAGAGACTCAACGTCATTCAATATAAATAAGCATTTAGCTCAGAATTTGGGATGCAATATGCGATGTTCAAATTACCTGAAAGGGCAATCATGTTCTTCGTTGAGAGACCCTTCGCACTAAATGCTGAAATAAGTGTGTTGAGACTTGATGTTGGACTGGGAAGGTCGGTGTTTGCACCGCTTAGGTTCGCAGTCAACGAGTCTCTCCTCCCCAGCAGTACTGTCCATGATTGCCCTCCCAACTGCCAGTTTCAAACAACATTCTTTCCAAATAAATCCTCCCATGTTCATAAATCCAATTCAAATACAGAGTTCATTGGGAGAAGAGTAGTTACCGCGACAACAGAATCACGAGCAGCAAGGGCGAGAATGTCTGCGCAAGACACAACTCCACTGCAAGCAGCTTCGACTTGTGATTTGATGGTATCGATGACGTCGAATCCTCTTACAGAATTGTTGTTTGGCCCAGCGGTTTTTTCTCCTGTTATGTTCACCGAGTCGTCCAGCAGTATTGATCCATCGCAGCCCTGCAAAACAAATCACGATTTAAAAGGAGGGTGGAGGCAATGTAATAGTAAGCATAGTAATGGATGGTTAGAAAAGTTACGTTGACAAAGCAATCGTGAAAGTGAAGACGGAGTAAAGATGCGCCCATCCTTGACTCATTGGCGACTGCTTTCCGCACTACGGCTTGAATTATCGACGACACATTCGGACACGTACTGCCGTAAAACGTCGAATTGAGCTGCCCATTCACTTCACTCAAACCCAGCAAAACCAACGCGATCGATGCGATGAGTCTGAATGCCATCTCTTTTTTTTTTTGCTCTCTAACTCAATAGTCGATAATGAAAAGGTTGGGGAAAGCGTAGGCTTCTTATAGTCACTGAAGTGTTTAACTCCTCATTTTCAGGATTGCACATGTGGCTCCACCGTGGCCGTTAATTGTGTGGACTGTGGAATAATATTAGTATATTTCAGTCCTTGCCAATAATGCAGATTCCTTAGAGTAGTTAGGAAGCAAATACTTGCTAACACGATTCATTAATTTCTGCTTCGCGTAAGCCAGCTATTCAATTGACTATTTACATAAAAAATTATTTGTTTGAATGTTTCCTGGAATGTCTATCAGCACACTATATTAATTAATTGAAGTTTAAACTTACAAAAATGTTAATTGATACTTACGTTCAAATGTAGATCAACTATGCTGAATAAAAAATACGCCGAGTAACATGCTCCCTGCACACGGTGAATCTTGGAAAGGTTCTCAAATTCTCCTCTTGTTTAAAGTAATGTCGATTAGAATTTGTCGGTGTTCTCCCGTTCTCTTATCTTACATTTTTTTTCTATTTTTCTATTTGAATAGCAACGTTGTTATGAAGGCAACCAACGCCCACATGGGAAGGACGCCGCGGATATAACGTTTTTTGTTTTCCTTTCAAGAAGATTTACTTGAACCTGCTTTCACACATGAAGAATGATTTAATTTGAAAGGGAGTTGTACATATAAAAATAATAAGGAAAAACTTTAGTGTTTAGAATTGGAAAAGCTAAAGCTAATGTTTAAACATTGATATAGAAAATTGCGCATTGTAAACTGTCTGATGGAAACAGATTAAAATATTTAAAGGTTGCATAAGTTATATGTCCTTTTTGTTATCATTCTGAAAGCATAAAACACATTTTTGAATCCATTTCTAGACTAATAAAAAATGGACTACTCTTTATCATGTTTTTGTTGGAAAGAAGTCATTCTTAGTATTGAGTTAAGAATGTTATTGTTGATTTATTGAGACAAATCATTTTGATGAACATTTGGAAAATTAGATGTTTAGCTGTATTTTCTAATCATATTACTCATTGGTAGGTAGAAATGGTGCAGTTTTATAGTGATATCATGTTACATTTTTCTTTCTTGTGTTCTCATCTAGAAAGGATGACTTCCTACAACAACAGTTTGGAAGAGATCAAATATCATTTATTTCAATTGAATGATGAGGATGTTAGATGCTCAAGACAGTTGAAAAAGCTCTATAAGTTTCAAGATTAGGTCTACTTCAACTAATGTATACTTTTGTTTCTTGCCGAAACTTGGTTTCTATAGCTAGTGCACTTGATGCTATACAATTAACATTTGTAACCCTTTATTATTTATCTTATTCTTTTGCAAATCTTTTTGAATTGTCATTTTATTCTTGTAATCAGCTTTTATCAATTAAAAAACTGATAAAGAAGAGGTGGATAATATCTATTTCAATCAATTTTATTGGGCAAATCTGGACAATATGTCATTCCATCCATTCCAACTAGAAGTTGATTTAGTAAAAAGGATTCTTGCATTTCAAATTCTTTTCCTTCTAATATGGTTCTATTAAATAAAATTAAAATCATGAATAGGGATGATGTATTTCCTCTATTCACTTGGGTACTACTTCTAGATGTGGGAGCGAGACTTTCTTTAGAAATGATCAACCCAAATTTCAATCAAGTTTCAAAAATATAATAATAAAACTCATTAACATAATTTCTAGATGAACTTGTTGAATGACCGTAGACTCAACAAAATTAATAAAACAAAAACCTTGAGACTTATTAAGAACCAACACATGACCCTAATATTATGATTATAATGAGCGCCCCACTCGCTATCATTTCTACGATTGCATTTTGAAGCTCCATCACAATTTACTTAAGTTAAATTTAGAGGTGGATTTTCTAATTCAATAAGTTGATAATCTTGAAGTTTTAATGTTAGAAGAGACAACATAGGGAGAAGTGACATGAATACTGATTCTCATAAGGACTTTGAGTTCTTCAATCCAAACACAAAAATTTTCTTTTAGTTTGGTAATTATTATGTCTCAAACTTCACTTATGTCTCATTGTCTCAATCAAGATTCCTTAATCTTGTTCCCATGAAATATTCTAGGAGATAAAATTAAAAACAATATCATGCAAAAATGTGATGGATTTTATTTTTAAAATAAGTTGTCTCTATATCACAAAAGAGTCTTGGATAAAGACATAATTATTCCATGAAATTTCCAATAACATTACACCATAAATGCTAAAGGAAAGATGCAAAGGGGTATGAAAAAAAAAGAAGTTTGCAAGAGCCTCTAGTTAAATGTAGAGGATACATCTATTAAGACAACCAACCCCTTCTTTTCACAATTTATCCTCATAAAAAATTATCTATAATTCCAAGTCAAATGAAAGAACAAACATTAGGGAAACATTTACCATGCAAAGCCCTTTTCTAAAACTTAGAATTCTTAATTTTTAAATTTTCTGCTATAAGATTTTCATAAGTAGTCAACTCTTGAATGAGAAGAAGTTTCAAATGTGAATATTTTTAAAATTTAAATTTTTTTAGAATTTCATATAGTCATAAGAGTCCAATGTTTCAACAGAGAGAAATGATTTTGAATTAAAATAAGTGACCTTATGCCAACATTTAGTATGCTAAGCAATTATCCCAAAGCTTAGAGTTCTTAAATTCTAGGTTTCCTTTAAGAAAAAATATAAGAACTTGAGTCTTCTTTTCATTCAAGATTTGAATAAACACTTTCAAATATTGGTCTCTTGGGATTTTTTAAAAATATTTTAGAAAAATGATGGTGGTTGTCGTAGACCCATTCAATGCCCATCCAATAAAATTTAAATGTATATCTTGTCAAAATCTAATGAATGAGATAAATGATTAATGGGGAGAGAATATTTGTGATGCACCAAGAGATCTTTATTTTTTATTTCTAAATATGCATGTCATTGTAAATAGAAGTACACAAAAAATACAAATATGTCTTTAAACAAATTTTAATTTTATATTTTAATTTTGATACACTATTTAATTTCATACAAAGATGGATATTTTGCTCTATTGCATCATCTTAGAAAGAATAAGGTCACTCTTCCCCATAATCCATACAAGGTAAGATTTAACCAAACTACTAACTAGCTCTATTTTTTTTTTTTAACTATGACTCCTACAAAGGGTCAAAATCATTGTGATAAAGTATGATTCTCAAGTTTTAGGTATGCACTTATAATTTTCCCCGTTGAAATTATGTTCTCCAAACTAAATCTAATATAAATTGGCAAAAAAGAGCTCTATTATCACGTAGGAAGCAATCCATATCTTAACAATATCTTTCTGGTTGATAAATCTTAATTTAAAATATATAAATGCCTTTTTTTCCTCCTCTATTATTTTTTCCCAAAGAAAATTTCTCATTTTGTAGTCCAAAATCATGAATGGTTGTTTTTTTTAAATCATAATATTCATGAATATATGAATAGTGATAAGTTGAATCACATTTTAATGATTATAGATAACTAACCAAAGAGATGTATCTATGTGCCTAATGACCAATATGACATAACATTGAATATAGTGTAAGTCTTCTTTGTTGGTAGTTTGCACTTTGTTGTCATTAATGCCAAACTTATTTATATTGTTGAAAAATTAAAACATAATGAAGAAGTTGGAAGTTGTGTTTGTCATTGGTGTAAATACATCAATGACAAAGGGGGGTATTTTTAGCAATATGAGTTCAATATTGTCATTGGTGTCAACATGTAGTGTGAACATTTCAATGTCAACTTGATGTGAGTGGATTGTTTCCTAATGCATGGTGATTGATAGAGGTTTGATAATGAGTGTTCAAATATATTGATGATTTTTATTGATTACATTCAATATGTGGTGTCTTAGGAAGGTGATTGTATTAGAAACTTGGATATGTAGGAAAGAGTATTTGAAGTCTTTATGGGAGATTAATTTGCATTCCTCTACATTTTAATATGATGGTTTGTGGTTTTTAGATTTAATATATGTTCTATTCATTTTACTCTAATATATTTTGAGGTGCTCAACGGTTTAGTGGATGTAGTTGAGAGTTGTAATTTGCTAACACTAACAATGTCTATCAAGAATGGTTCAAAGAATGCTACACATTTCTCTATAGTGTTGGCTCAAATGTTGCAGCTTGGATGACATTTTTAAAAGGATTTTAAACTAAATTATAGTTCAAAATTGAAGTGTTTTTTTCTTCGCAAATGATGTTGTGATGTTTCCTTGTCTAATCATTATTGTTTGTGTTGGCTCGTGGTCGAATCTATTGGTTCCATTTTTTTTCCAACACGGACAAAGATAGATGAATAGGATATGGGATGAGTTTTCACTAGGATAGTCAAATAAGGTAGGAAACATCACATTCAATATTTCATCTTTTTCTTCATTATACGTTTGAATGGAAAAGTACCGATTAAGCTAAACATAAATTCAAGCACTGAAAGGGTTCTCATGCCTTCTTCTAATACGTAGAATTTATTGATGTGATTTGGAATGAGAAGAGGAATCAAATAGGATGCAATATGATAAAAGGATAAAAAAATATGAGTACATAGATAGCAAGCATGTCAATATGAAAATTCCAGATGTGGGTTTGAAAAGCAACTTGAGTCACTAACCTATGCCAGAAGTTACAATGAATTCTATGTGATTGAGGTGATATAAGTCACCCTTTAAGCTTAAATTTTCTATTTTTCTACTAAAAAGAAATGCTAGAACCAAAGATCTAAAGCTGTTAGTCGTGAATTTTGAGATTTGAATCTAAACCTTCTATAAGTATCACTTGTACACAAAAACAAGGAAAGGTTTTGGAGAAAGGAGTTTTCCTTAGTCAAACCCCTATTTAGGGATTAACCTTAGAAATGAAATGAAATGAAATTGCCTAAAATAAAGAAGCATGCAATTTGTCAAAAAGGATTGATAAATATTATACCTTAAAAAATGTTGGATGGCTCATAAAAATGTTTGAATTTTGTCCCAATGTTGTCTTGACCTTGGATCTAAGATAGAAAGAATATTAATGCCTTCATACATGCTAGGATCTATAAACTATTCCATATCTTCCATGTCTAATGCTTGAATCCTTTAAGTGGATAGCAATGTCACCTCTCCAATTCAAAGTTGCTAAATGGATCCCAAAATGAGGGAGGTAGATTCACATATATACATTTCCAAGCTATTTTAAGGCTTAAGAATTAAAGTAGGTAAAATTTGAATTTAGAATGTCACCTAAAGTCATAATAACAAGCTCTAATTAAAATTTGGGCCCAAGTTAGTGTGACAAGGGAAACTTTCAATGACAAGCTCACAAAATTTACAATCTACTACACCAAGGTTTCCCTTCTCAAGTGAAAAATGGTTCAAATATTAATTTGGAGTTAATATGACCATATAAAGATTGTAAAAATGTTGGTCAAATTGGGGTGTGAAAAGAAGAAATATGTGAAATAGGTCACACATGGTAATATGGCATAGGTGCATAGATGATTAAATTTGAATGAAATAATTAAAGGGGGACATCTATAACTAATGGCCCTCATTAGTAAAAGAACTCAAATGCATGGAAGAATTAAAACACACTAAAATGGGTGCCAACGAAGCATAAATTGTATACCTTAGCAAGGTGCTTCAAATTTAGGAAATTACCATTTGTATGATATTCTTTTATACAAGATATGTATTAACTATTAAAGATTGAGTTAAGAGCTTTTTTATAGATATTGCCATGGTGAGTGAAGATTTGCATCGAGTTATTTGCATTGTATAATAATTTTGGGTTGATTCCATAGTGTGCTATATTGCTTAATTACATGTTACATTTGATGTCAACTCCAGGGAGGATGTGCTGTTGCATGTGGTTTTTAAGAATCGATTTGGGTATCGATGTGTTTTGATTTATTTGGGCTCCCTTTGTCTCCTAGAGTGGACCAAATTTTGTGTAGTTTCTTATGGTGGCCAAATTTGTGTAAACTATATTTATTATTTGGGTAGTCAACCTAGTTGAGATTTTTGATGAATTAGTTGATATATAGAAGCATGAATATTTAATTTATATTCTAGATTTATTATGAATGATGTGGAAGTCTATTTCATAGAGAATAAGTGAAAATATTAGTTTGTGATCAGCTTTGTTGATCATGTCTTTCAATATAATAGAGTTTTGAAGAAGCAAGGTGTGTGTGTTGTGTTCACCATGATATTGGTCTCTTGACTTAGTGGTTCGAGGACGGTTTCATGATCAAGAGATACTATTCAACTCAATTAATCAATTCTTTGTGCCTACTAGTAGAAATGAGTACTTTTCGGCACCTTTTGTTTATTTGCAGATTTTCCATATAGTTGTAAGCTTCAGTCTGCAAGTCTCATAGTATCTTGCCTTTAGGATTGTGCATATCAGCTTTCAAGTCCATTGTATCTTTCTCTAAGGTTGTGCCCCTTACCATGCAAGTACAAATTATGAGCACTGAGCCAACTTGATCTTGAGCCTAAAATTTTGTAGTTATTTATTCATATACTAAGTTTGATTCACTCTTTTGTTTTTTGTGCATCGTGTTTTCCATAAAAAATTCTAGCATGCATTTCTTTATCTTTAGTTGATGGTTTATTGGTTGAATTTAAATAATATAAGTTTTTTATTGAAAAAATTAAAGGATTTCTACAAGACTAATTCATCCCCTTTAAATTTTGTGGCATGTTCAATAATTTTTACCAAAGCTAGGTTCTTCTAGGAGAAGCTTAACTACTTGAGGAAGGTCTAGGATGGTGCATAACATTGTCACAAAGTACCAAAGTTTGATGGATCAAATTATTCTTTTTGGAAGGCACCAATGAAATCTTATTTGGAATCTATGTCATTTGGAATATGATTTTCTATTAAGAAATGTTATACTCATTTGGTTGATATGCCTTCTACTTTGAATGAGAATAATTTGGTTGATTAGTTGGTGTTCTAGGTAGCTTTGTGAGTTTGTCTTGAAGACTTCTTCAATGCTAATCACACCCCCAAAAAGATCCAATAAGAATAGGATAATAGACTCTTGGTAATTGTGTAGATTGTGTTGAAGTGATGTATAGGTATAAATAGAATAATGGTTTCTATTTTGTAATGGTGCATAATGACATATTAGGTTTCTTTGCCACCAAAATAACATGCCTTGATTTCATTAAATTAGAGATCTATTTTTTATTATTTTTTAATAATTATATAGGATAATTATAAAATTAAAGGAGGAAAAAGGATTTTTTTTCACCTATTTGTCATGTACTCAATTTATTCTAGTCTCATTCACTTAAGAATAAACCTAAAAATCTAAAATCATAACTCTAACTTAATAGTCGTATAGATCTGAAGTTAGAAATTTTTTTTTAAATTTGTATGGTATCCAGGCTCTACTATGAATCTAATGTAAATTTATTATCCTTTCCAGCTAAAACCAGATCAAATTTGTTTTGTAATTTTTGCTAAACATTGAAGCCTACTTTGAATGAATCCATATGTGTGTAGTATTGAAAAATATCAAATGTCATGCCTAATTTGTATGGGATCTTGGAAGTGGTAGAAAATCTAAGAAATCAATTATAGTATTTACAACAATGATCAACCCCAACATATTAGTGATTTATTGACTTGACTTACACTACTTTGAAAAGTTCTCTTACTTTTTAAATGTATATTACAAATAGATTGAAACAAAAATTTTAAATATAATAATATAGAAAGTTTAAAATTTGTAATAACTAATTTTACAAACTTGAAAATATGTAATAACTAATTTTACAAACTTGAAAACATTTAAAAGATAATTTAAATGAATCTTAAACATTTATATTATAAATATCTATTTCATTAAAATAATATGCAAACATATTTATGCTAATGGGGTACCATGTATGAACTAGGTGACCTGGATGAAATCTAGAGTTAAAAGTTAAGGAAATTGAGTGCAAGACCATTAGAAATTTCTCTTTCATTCATCCTTTTTTAAAATTTTATTGTTTTTTTTTCCACATAGATGCCTCTTTTAACTATATTTCATTGTTCCCTCCTTAACTCAGTGTGTTACTTTTGCTATTGTATGAGGAGACAATATAAAATGTGTTTTTAGTTTGCCCCTCTACTTTTACATTCCATTGCTATTTTTCCCTTTACCTTTACATTCAATTGTTTTTAATTAAAATGTAAAATTCTACAAAAAAGAAAACAGTTTCTATCATCTTAAGTTTTTGGTCAATTAAAAAAGCTCCACTTTTTGTGTATTTAATTTATTATATATTAATTGCTTATAATTATAATATAATAATATAATATTATTATTAATAATTATAGTATATGAGATCAATTGCATGTCTTTTCTTAAATGATGTCCCCCCCCCCCCCCTCTCTCTCTTTCTAATTTTCTTCTTCCATATCTCCCTCTATCTCTTATTACATCTACATCCCTCTCTACCTATCTCTAAACATCACTTCCTATCACCATCTCTACCCTTTTATTGCTACCTCTCCCTATACTTATCTCTTCCATCTCTATCTTCCTTCTCTCCATATCCATCTCCTCCATCTACATCGCCACCTCTATCTCTATCTTCCTCTATATCTCTATCTACTTACCACTTTCTTTCACTCCCCCCCTATATCTCTATGCCTTTCTATCCTTTTCTCTTTCTCTCTCCATGTCTCCTTATTACAAACATAAAAATATCATTTTAATAATGGATGTTGATTATATCCCTAATTTAAAGGTCTTCTTGTAGTTATTTTTGAATCCTTGTACGTGGATGCATAGTCAATTTCAAGTTATCACTTCTTCATTGAAATCTCTATTATACACATTGATTGCTAAATGACCTACGAACTGACATCATATATGGTACAAATGTATGCAAGACCAAATTTATCAAATAACCTTCTACACTTCTTTAATAAACCCATTGCACATACAACTACAAATATTAGTTTTATAAAATATTATAAAATCAAAATAAAATAATCCATAACCAACCCATTAAATCTTTTTAGTATAAAATTTATATTTCAAAATGTAGTCTTTTTAGTACTCAATTATTTTAAATATTACTATTTGTTTGAATAGTAAGAACAACAATCTAAGTTACTTTTGAAAGTCTCTTGGAACTCAATTCTCTTACAATTATTAAGCATTCTACTAATATTGAGTGTCAATGAAACCTTTCCGTTTTAGGTGTACCATTTATTATTTCTTTACGCCAAGTGAACTTACAGTTTCCCTAACATTTCATCGTTTTCAATGCCAATCGATTTATCAACAAAATATACGTTAAGATTTTAACACCAGTGTCGTCTAGTGTCCAACCAAATAAGATTTAAATAAGCTGACGTTAAATGTAATTATCAGTCTATTAATGCGTTTGAAAAAATGAAAATAGAAACGAAACAGCGAGCTACAGACAAGAGTGTTGTACAAATATAAATCATTAGTAAGACAAATAAATACATGAATCCTGTTGACGGGAGAAGTAGACTTTCGAATCTCTTGTTCCCGGAAAAAACCTTGAAAACTTACCTTAGCTCATGGTTTTTATCTGTTTTTCAATAAATACTAAACAAAGTAATGTTTTTCTTCTGATAACTGTGATACTTACATATGTTGTCAAGCTTTAATGAACATTTTTAAAAATTGAGAGAGACAGATATTACATGTCTGCTTATTGGAATTGACGTTTGGAGTTTTGTACATTCCTTGCTCGTTGTATTCTTATTTATGGGCAAAATACATAAACAGATTTTACTGTCCTTTTCTTCTATATTGCAGATTATTCATACCAATTGGCTGAAAATTTTCATGAAGGTTAACAGTGAATGTTGAAGGTGACTAGACGCGGTGGTGCTGGCTTTGTCAGTCGATGGTCACTTTCACTCAAAGCTGGAAATAAATTTATTTTAATATTTGTATAAATATTATTTTATTAAATTATTTCAAATTATAAATTTTAATATAAAATCATGTGAGAATCTATTTACAAATAATACTTCTTTTATATATGTTTCTCCTTTTTACAACTTATTTCCTCTATCTTGATCTTTAATTTTATTTTTCCTATCACAATCAACATTCTTTTTTTCAATATCTCTTATATCATAATGATCATTGACTTTTATTATAGCTTTCCACATATGAATTGTGTAATCATTTAACACATTTACCATAGATAACATTTTACTTACCAATAAAACTTCATATCACTATATACTTTTTAGACCACAATCTTTCAATATTAACATGTAACAAAACAATTACTTGTTTTCACTTGCAACAAACTATAATTAGTTATCCAACCTAGATATAATATGTCAAGAAAATGATTCCTTTTCATCATAATAAATTACTTCTTATTATAATTCAAACATCCAAATCTTACTTGTCTACATATTTTATTTAGCATTAATATTAATGCACATACAATTTTTGCACATATTCATGATCTTTTACTAATTAAATATATTAATCCGTTTATACTTCACCTATATACAATTTTTTATTAATTGTTTATTCAACACATTATGAAAATGATAAGCTCATTTAAAAATAATACAAATTTTTTTAAAAATAAATTATTATTTATAATTACCTATTATCATGAGAGACACTTTTTTGAATCAACTTGTTTGTAACTGCATTATCCTACTTTATTATTAAATAGAAAATGTCATCTACCAAACTCATCCATAGATTATAACCATAGTTATAACACAATTGTCACTTAAGCTCTCTCTTGGCTAAACTAATTTATCCTTCCTACAACAGACTAACTTTATAGTTTCCTTTAATAGTCTAGAAGTCAAAGATTTGCACTACTCTAATATGATGAAGAATTTCAAAAGCAAATAAATGAAATACAAATATTTCATAGTTGCTTATTGAGATTGTTGAATTCGCCTTAATCCTCTACTTTTTCATTATATTCTTATTTATGTTGGCAAGGGATAGTGATAAATGAAAGCACCTAAAATACTAAAAATATAGAGCATAAAACTTTGTTAATTGTCTACGGTGATACAGCATTCACTATTCATTATTCAATATCTTAATACAATCATTACAAATATCTAAAACGCTACATCATTCAACTAACCCTCCATCTCTTAATTAGATAAACATCTGACTATATAATATTACATAATATCTTATTATATAGAGGCTATAAGATCTATCTAGAACATAGACTGATATGACACGCCACTTCAGATAACTCGCTAATAAATATTGGATATTTTCATTTTTCTTCCATTGCCATCTCTTCTTTGTTTTAGAACATTCTATTTAAAATATATCTTTTTCAATAAATGCTTATTGGCACGAATACTTAGAGTGCTCCCACACTTTGTAGACAAAATACAATCAAGGGGTTTAACAGGACACATTTTCAGCATTGCAGATATTTCATACAATTTGTTGAAAACATTTATGATGATTGAGAATAAGTCGAGCGGCGAAGTCAACTTTGTCGGCAGATATTCCCTGCTAACTAAAGCTAGAAACCATGACAAATATGTCAAATTTCATCTTATAACTTAATTATCTGGATAACAAAATTTGATTAATTACTACAATGAAAATAATATCTATATCCAAGGTATGGATAGAGTATTCAATTGGGCTTTCGGCAATTCGTTCTTATTTCCCCATTGCTGCCCGTGAGAGGACTTATGTTCCCCATATTCACCATGGCAGTTGCGAAATCACTGAAGAAGGTGTTTTGGTTATTAGCATAGGTAGTAACCTGCGAATCAGCAGATCCATTATTAAAAAGCACCTGGTCTGAGTGAAGAAGTCCACTCTGGCTCATCAGATTCATGTAGTAATCGTTGTCAAAGGTAGTGGGAGTCTGTAAATCCAAGGGCGACAAATTGTTGTCTCCACCACTGAAAGGGCAGTTGGCCTGCACAGAACTAGCGAATGTGCTGTTGATATTGGTTTCATTGTAGATATGGGTTCTGAAGATAGTGCACCGCGCTTGACCAATTGTATGAGCTCCTAAACATCATTAAACACTGAACACCATTAAACACAAGTAGATATTTAGCACATAACTTGGATCCTTATATACAATGTTCAAAATTACCTGAAAGGGCAATCATGTCCTGCGTAGAAAGACCCTGATTGCTGAATGATGAGATAAGTTGGCTAAGGTTCGATGTCGGCGCCGGAATGTTGCTGTTTGCACCGCTTAGGCTTGCAGTTAATGAATCCCTCCTCCCCAGCTGCACTGTCCACGTGGGCCCTCCCAACTGCCATTCTCATGATGTTTTTTTTAATTAATTCTTTTGATAATTGTAGGGCATTTTGGAAAACATTCTGATGGGATCTATCATTTTAAGACAAGATATCTTTTGGTATTAGATAAATTAGAGAGACTGGACATTATGATCTCATATCTATTACAAGAAATTTTTTCCAATCAAACTAAACTCCAACCCTCCACATTAATAACTAAAATATTAATACATGGAAAAGCATAATTACCGCAACCACAGAATCACGGACAGCAAGGGCAACGATGTCTGCACAAGACACAACTCCACTGCAGATTGATTCGACTTGTGATTTGATGGTGTCGATGACGTCGAATCCTCTTACAGAATTGTTGTTTGGCCCAGCGGTTTTTTCTCCGGTTATGTTCACCGAGTCGTCCAACAGTATCGACCCATCGCAGCCCTGCAAAAACAAATTACCTATTTGAAAAGAGCGAGGAGGCAACGCAACAGTAAGCACAGTATTTGATAGTTAAAAGTGTTACGTTAACAAAGCAATCGTGAAAGTGAAGACGTAGTAAGGATGCGCCCATTCTGGCTTCATTGGAGATCGCTTGTTGAACCGCCGCCTGAACTGTCGACGATACATTTGGACAGGTACTGGCATAAAATGTGGAGTTGAGCTGCCCGTTCACTCTGCACAAACCCAACAAAATCCATGCAATACATGCAATGGGACTAAATGCCCTCTTCATTGCTTCCTCTGCAATTCAATACATAAACTGAATAAATTCAATTTCTGTGAAGAGAATGGGTAAAGGGTTGGGATGTTATAGCGCTGGAGAGGTTACCCCTTCATTTTCACTGACATCATCGGTGACAACCATTGATAGTACACTGTGAGCTTTGGGCTATCGCTGCACTGGACTAATTCCACAAGATTCCACATATGGCGGCCCACACGTCTCCACCGCCATCCTAGCATGCGTGGACTAAGGATTAACGTTTATATGTTTGAGTCAGAGTCTTAATGATGAAGATTCATGGAGTATTGACAAAGCAAACACTTTAATATGGTTTCCAGAAAGCGAAAATACGACTCTTATTTTCTGGATGGTACAAGCTAGCGATTTACTTGACACTGCACAATTAATATATTTGCTTGCATGTCTTAGGCAATGTCAATCCATTCGGTATATTGATATTAAGGATTTTAAAGTTAATTAAAAATGACCCCTGTCAAATTTGTGTATTATATGATGGATAGACAATACACGGGCTCCTTACTTTTTGCCATGGAGTGCGGAGCATATACGGCGTAAACACTTTGAATCTTTGAAATGTTCTCAAACTGCCCTTTCGTTAGGAATGGTGTCAAATTATTAGGTACGCGTTACCTCATTCTCTTGGCTCACGCTTCCTTTTTCTTCTGGTTTCGAAATAAGAACATTGTTACGGCGGAGCTAACGGAAGAGTGGACGATCACGGTTTGTTATAAGAATAGCGAATGATTTTTCTTTAAATACATTTTATCGTTAATGTTATTTGATCTAGTCGCAAGAAAGCTGGATCATTAATATATATCTTGGATAACAAATTCTATCCGTTTCAATTGAAGTTAAGAAGTTGTCTTTGGCACCATCAGTATATATTCTTATTTTTCATTAAAATTGTGTTAAAATTTCAAATAGTTGTAATTTAATTGGTTGAACATAATTGACGAGGATGATGACATGTGAAATAGAAACTATTTACAAGCTTTAAATCTGCCAGGTACATTTGGATAGATTGATTCCACCTCTAATATTTTAAATTTCTGATAACTTGTAAGAACCAATTCCACAACAGCATTCATAGTAAACAGGAAACAACAATTTCTCGTTATGTTTCTTGCAACACACAGCTGCTTAAGAAAAATAGATTAATGATTTAAATGTATGTTTAGACAAAATGTTATTAGCTGTATCTATATGTCATATCTTGTCTCCATAAAAAAAAGTTGTGTTAAAATAGAAAATTGAATTTCCAACATGGAATAGACCGGGTCAATTTCTCTGTCCATTCTGGCCAACCATTTGCACTTTTTGCCAGCTTTCATTTGACTTCTCGGGCATTGCAATTTAATAAGACTCTTGATACACCCATCTACCTCCACTACCACCTTCAATACTACCGACTACTTCCCTACTTATTCCACTGTAGATGATCATAAGTGACAACGAAATCCCATAATAGGGTCCGTTTGGTAGCGAAAATTAGAAAATGATGGATTTGATCAAATGCTGGAAATGGTCAAATCATAGATTTGATAATCTGGATTTTCATTTTCCTATTATAGTTAGGACTGTTTGGTTGACCCCGAATATGAGTGAGAAGATGTATATCCTCCGTTTGGTTCCACTTTTTAAAACTAGAATTGGAATTTGAATATGATTATTATTTTATTTTTTCAACTATTTTAATATTTTTTTATATTATATTTTATTTTTATTAGTTCATTTTATGATTTATTTTGTTAGTTTATTTAATTTTATAGACAAAAGCATAAATATTCTTTTGACTATGATTATTATTTTATTTTTTGAACTATTTTAATATTTTTTATATTATATTATATTTTTATTAGTTCATTTTATGATTTATTTTATTATTTTATTTAATTTTATAGGGAAAACCATAAATATTTTATTAAATTTTATATAAAAAATCATAAAAAAAAATTCAACTTATTTTTAATAAGATTAATATTTAATTTTGTTTAATATGAATTTAAACACAGATTGAACAGAGATGCATTTGTACAGATATTAAGAGATAGTTTACAATTTGTTTTCTGGGTCCATCAGAAATATGAAACAGGCATAGCCAACTTAAGAATAACTTCAGATACACATTTAACACAGATTGGGAACATAAGCATTCTTTATAGTGATCAAGGTGATTATTCTTTTTTTTTTCTTCTTCAAGCAATGGGAAATATATTATACAGTTAATACATATCGAGAACATGAGCATTCTTTATAGAGATTGAGGTAATAGTTCTGGTTTCCCTTCTTAGAGCAAATGGTAAATACATTTAAAAGACCTCTGTGTTAAATGGCATTCCACACTAATAATAAACAAATTATGTAGAACCCATTTAAAAGACCTCTGTGTTAAATGGCATTCCACACTAATAATAAACAAATTATGTAGAACCCATTTAAAAGACCTCTGTGTTAAATGGCATTCCACGCTAATAATAGGTGGCCATGAATAGTTGTGGCAAAATGGAATTGTTCCATAATTTTTTTCCAGAAAAACCCTAATTATTTACAATAGAAAGAATGCTCGAAAGAATGGTCTGAGAGTTTTGCATAGACCTCAAATATTGCATACGACATAAACATTGCATTTAAACTATTCTAACATTGCACACCACATGTCTGTTGACAAACATTGCATACCGGATGTCGAGCGATGGCGGCGGCTTACAGAGAATCGGATGTGTTGCGATGGCAGCGGCTACCAAATAACGCGAGGTCTGCAACAAAGAACACCCAAGAAAGAACAGTCTGCAATACAGTCTGCAACAAAGAACACCAAAAACACATGTAAAAGCGGTAGCGAGGTCGAGGGTAAAGAATACCCTAAAAATAAGGCATGAAAAAACGGACGCCAAAACGAAATTAAAATGATACGCGGACCCGACGAGTTTCAAAATGGGCGGTCAAAATGGGCATCCACAAATTCCGAATTTGCCCTCAAAAACAAATTCCACCTTTTCAAATGGAAGATGTTAATACTCATTTTGAGCCAAAATGAACATTAATGTATTCGGATTTC
This sequence comes from Chamaecyparis obtusa, assembly GCA_027943335.1. Lineage (NCBI taxonomy): Eukaryota > Viridiplantae > Streptophyta > Pinopsida > Cupressales > Cupressaceae > Chamaecyparis > Chamaecyparis obtusa. The sequence continues at coordinate 506,390 of BSBK01008054.1, read as the reverse complement.
ATTTTCACTTTGCACTCCCAAACAATAGATTGCAAACAATAGATTCGACGGAATTGGCAGTAACAAATGCCAATTCACGCCAAATTCCGGCTACCATCATAAATTCTCTATTTCGGTGGACACTTTTTGGATTAACTGACTCTTTACTATCAGATTATAGTCCACCTAATCAAATCTGAAAATGATTTTGACTCTTCTATCAGATAAACATTCCACATTTGAATATAGTTTCTAACTCTCTTCTCTTATGATAAAGTAGTACTTACCAACTTGCCATCAACATTACAGTTGCACACATTGTCATTATATTTCTCCTATTCGTGCTCCACCACCTGCTTCATATGCTTCTCCTTTTTCATAATCGTACAAATATCCCTCTGACGACGATAAACTTGCAAATCAAAGAAAGTGCGTTAAATCGTTCGTGTTTGCAGAATGCCAAAACTGATTTGCTTCACAGCGTTGAAATTTGAATTTGCATATCCCATATTGTTTTTGTTAGTTGAGTTTAGCATGGAGCCTATACAATGTTTCATGTGTGATGTGAAAAACTGTAACTTCCGCAGGAAAACATTGCAGAATTTGCATCGTATTAGTTGAACAGGGGTTTAATAAATCATGTGTATCTTATAAAACTGAGCCTTTTAGAGATTAGATTCTGTTCGTGTTACCACTGAAGTTTGAAATTTATTAAAATGTTATTATATATGCGTGTATCGAGGTGCGAAAATGATTGCTGTCAAGCAAATCTAATTAGTTGTCAATAACATATCTATAATATTTGATTGTCAAGCTTATATTCTAACACCTCCTCTTAATGTTATAATATTAAAGTAAGGGAGAAGGACCAATAGTTGTGCGGGGTCTAATAGTTGATCACTCACTAGTAATTATATTATCCAGTCTTATACCACATTTTTACTATATATTGTGATTAAATAATCTAAATGTAAATCAAATTTTTTTTAAATGTTCATAAAAATAGACCAATACTTGAACACATGAGAACCTATAAATGTTATATTAAAAGAACATTAACAAGTGAAATAGATAACTTTTTGTCTCAAATAAAATATCATAGCTATCTATCATATGTGTGTCACTTAAAAAATAATATGCTCACTTAATAAAATAAGATGCCCACTTAAACATGTTATCTTAGTGCACAAATACTATTCTTATGTGTACAACTAGTGGGGTAGCAAAGTATATGCATTAGAATATTTCATATTAATAATTTGTTTTATCACAAATATAAAAGGTGAACACAATAAATACCTTGTATTTTCCCATGAAATGTGTGAGATTGTCAAAAAGTTTTAGTGTTCAACTATTGACCCTTTGTATTGGATATAAGTTGTATTTTACATAATAATGTGTTATTTTTATAACTACAATTTTTTTTGTGTTGAAGCATTGGTCCTTTTGTGTTGAATTTAAAAGTTAGGTATAATAAATATTTATGATTACTAATAGGTATATGGTCCAGTTAAGTTGCATATATGTCATATTTTGTATAGAAATACAATCACCCACTAATAATAAATGATGTTTTTAAATTCAACTGCTAGAGATTTTTAGATTAAGTTTGCTCAAATCTTTTAAAAGCTAATTTTTGTAGATGTTTAACTAGGCGTGCTATTTTAACGAGTTGTATAATGAGCCACACCTTCAAACCTTAGTTATAGGTAGTTAAGTGTCCATTTTATATTTCTAAAAAAAAAATGAAGGTCTTACAATATTCCATGCAACGACTACATGTTGACGAAGTTAGCCCTCGTGACTATTGGTCCCTCTCCCCTAACTAATAGTATGAAACAATGCATTATGTAGAAGTTATTTTTTCAAAATAGTTCTCAAACGAGTGACACTTCTTAAAGAAGCTTTTCAACTGGAGGTATAGTCATGCACTTATTAGCCAAATTCCCAAAATCATTGGACACCATTTGCACATGAAGTATTTCTTCAACTTCATAAAGTTATAATTTTGAACCTCCAAATTTTAGATCATCCTCTAAACTATAGAAAATCAATCCTTAGATATATGTATCATCAACCCAATAAGACATAGTTTCTTTGATCCACAAACACCTCAAACTATTAACCATCTAACTATCCTCTGTTGAATCTTTATCTATCTTCAAAGTGTTTGCCTCTTCAAAATAGAACAATTTTTTCACCTTTATTAATGTCAGCATCAATACCACTATATCTGGTGGTTCTTCAATATCAATTATAGCCATGCCAATAAATTTTTGACTAGATGCTAGCTTCTTTTTCATCTTTAAAGACTTGTGATCCACCTTAGGATACTAATATCTTACACTAGTGAACAATGTTAGTTTCTTTTTGATTTCTATTAAATAAATTTGATAGCTCTTGATTGAGTTTTTCCAACACTCAGGACTGCCCAATAACTCACAATAGATGCTTCTTTTTAAAAAGTCTCCTCCACAAAAAAAAACTCAAAATATTCATCAATAAAATATTTGATGATGAAAGACTCATAAACAAAAATGAAATGGAATAATTCATGACTACAAGAGTAGCTCATAAATAATTCACCACATAGGTTTCTAATGTCTAGATGAAGAAATAGAATGAAATGCCACATTCCAACCAATCAGTGTCTTCCATAATAGGTCAGTCAAGTTCCACACAATTTAGCAATATTTTAGTAACTTTCTCCTTTGTAAAACAAAAACAACACTTATATTGTTGAGATTCCTTACAAAATGATAAAGGAGTCAATCAACAACTTAAGAGATCATGGATAAGACAAGGGAGCATTATAAGCTCTTATTCCTTGCACACTAACAAAGGAATGAAGTGGAAACTTAATAGAAGATGGGGAAGGAAGAGGAGCATGCTAGGCTCTTATACCAAATCAAGAAATGAAGTAGAAAACACATTGGTCAAGTGGCTTCCCAAGGATTTTTTATATTGGCACCTGCCAACTTAACAAAAAATGGGGAAGAAAAAGGAGGATGATAGCTGATATACGAGCATCACATTATCTTTATATTTAATGTTTGTTAGCTATATGTAGCTAGTAATTTGTTTGGAAGACACATTTCTTGTCATCACTTGGTCAAGAATTTGAAGGAGATGAATCAATATTACTAAAATTTTAAAATAATTAATTAAGAATGATTAAAATTGATGTGTCAAGTCATTGGAAAGGGAAAGTTAAATGTCCCAAGTTTGGTCGCCATCTACGTGCAAGAAGTTTTATAGACATGGTAGACATAAACAGTTCATTCTTGAATTATTGAGGAGGAAGAAATGATAGAGGAAATAATAGAAAGATTTAGGGGGGGGATACATAAAGTAGAATGGAAGAAGGAATAAGATGTACATAAATCTAAAGTATGAGGATTTAGTGATAGAAGTTTAGGAAGCCAAAGGAGAGAACACAGGCAATTGGGTGTGGATCACTATGAAAGAAAGAAGACTGAATGGATTTGAGGACTGATGGATTATTAGTAGAAGGAACAATAAGCCTTTGATGGGAAAAAATATTGAGTTGATGTTTACTTTTATTTTTTGGTGGATTGATTGGGGAAGGAACACGACATAAAAAATGATCTATAGTCGATGGATCAATTAGATACTATCTTTGTAATTTATATCATTTGTATCAAAGAATAAATATATCAATTTATGTTGCAATTACTCATAAGAATAGCTAATGAAACTAATTAATAAGGTGAATATATTCATTTTGTTTTGTATTAGGTTGGTAGGGATTGAAAGGGCCCTAATACCTTTTACAAAAAAAGATAAGAAATCAACTTAGAAAAACAAGAAACAACAAGGGCAATGAAACTGACACAAAGGCCAGAGAACAATGTCCAAACTTGAACAACAATGAGGGTTTTTATAAGGACCTTGAACCTTCAAGGGTTTTCAAAGGACCCAAAACCTTCACTGCAGAACATAATAGATAGAAAGAACATGGATGGTAATTAAACCATCCAACCAATGCATATTTTGTAAATTAGAAGCACTAAGAAAGGGAATTTTTTTCAAGGGTTCCAAACCTCACCCTAAAGACATAGACTTGGCAGCTAGAAGTAGCTTACTACTATTAGAAAAGATCTCTCGATAGGACAATAAAAGGTCTCAACAACCTTAGTCCTCTCCACCTCTAAAGAAGAGGATCCCACCTCCATAGGAGTAGTAGAGACAAAAATAAAATGAAGGGAAAACCCAATATACATCATTCCAACATCTCGATGCCAACCAATGAGATAATAAAACATATAAAAACCCCCTTTCTCCATCTGATAATATATCCCCACATCTATAGGAGAAGTCCCTCCTCAAAAAGGAACTAGAAAGAGAATGAAATAAGCCAAATGTGCCAATCCCAAAGCCAAGCTACCATTAATATCACCCTTCTTTCCCAAACAAAAATAATCATAAATGAGAATGTGCCCTTTAAAATTGATAGCATCCATCTAGGCTTCACAAAGAGAGATACTAGGAGCACTACTACTATTAGCATCAAAATCCCAAAACTTTTGTGGAGAAGGAAAAAGAGAATCTAGTTGCTAAACAATCCATCTAGTGGTCCCAACTCAAAAACTAACCCATAAAGTAGGATCATCAAGGAATTTCACAGCAAAAATGTAAGAGTAGATAGAGAAACATCCTCCAAACCAAAATCTACCATCCACATCACAGAAACAATCAACTGAGTCACAAAGAAAAATTAAACACCTCTTTCTTCCCAGAATATTCAAGCCTTCATCATCATATCTTGATACTAGAGAAAGGAGCTAGACTACATCCTTAAATTCTCCCGAATCTTCACCAAGGGAACATAAAACCTACCCATATTAGAAAAATCATCATAAGAAGCTTCAAGAACATAGCTCATCATATCTTCATTATACCACAAAAAGAGAAGAGTCATGGAAATCTCCCAAAACTCCTCACCCTTAACATTGTTCAAACCCTAAGACCCCACTCAAAAAAGGTAATATCCAAGGGGGAGCCAAGAAAGAAAGGATCACGCCCATACATTGGCATAGTAGAACACACAAAGCCATTATCCAAAGGTCTATGTTGGAAAAGAGAATAATCCCCAGGAAACAACTAATCCAACCAACTAAGAATAACGAACCATTAGTCCACCCGCATTCTTCTATCCTTATTCTGAAAATAATCCTAGTAGATAACTCATCACTAATCAAACCACCATCAGTGGAAATACCTAGGATCCTCTCAAAAAATAGCAAGATCGCATCAATTTTAAAATAAGCTACAATAGAGGGAACTGAAGAATCATTAGGCTAACCTCTAGTGGCGATTTCACTAAAAATCACAGGGTTGAAAACTTCCTTAGAGGTGCTTGCAAAAACCCTAGACCCACCCTCTCCACTACTACTACCACTCTCTCTCACGATCTCCATCAATATTGTAGGATTAATTTATTTATTTTGTTTGGCATACTATTTAAATAGATTTTATTTGAGTTTTGTATCTCATTTCTTAATCTAATGTCAATAAATGTGTTTATGCTTTAGTATTTAACCTGTTGTGACCTTTGACCATAGGGTTATTTTATATTTTCTTGGGGTTGTGGGGATTGTCACCATCAAGTGGTATTAGAGCCCAAAAGATTTGGGCGAGTAAATTGTGTCTATTTATTGATCCTTAGAATAGTATGAGTATGATAAATTGATATTTATAGATTCTTGGGAAGGTTTGTGTATTATAGATTGACAAGGTACCTATTGTTAGGTGGGTTACGCTTAGGAGATAAATAGAATTCAACTCACGCATTGACCCAATGGGACTATCCTCAAGTTGTGGGTTACCTATAGTGAGGATAGACCTCCAGAGAGAGTTGGTTCTTTTTGAAACTTTACTTGAGCCTTGAGAGGGGAAAGGGGAAGAAAGTACAAGAAACTATAACTAAGCTAATACAACAATCCACCAAAGATTCAAATCTGCATTTCACAAATCTCTACTCACAATAGCCCAAAAATGGAAGCTATATCTCACCACCTATCTAACTGCATGTAGTGCATTAGCAATTTGGATACAGATGTTGTAGTTAATCTAGAAGGAAGAGTAGGGGACCTTCACAATTGGATAAACATAAATCACACACCATATATGACCTACACTAAAACATGTTTGTCTGATAAACAACACATTCATTAAACAAGAAATGAAGGATTTAGACAAAATCATAAAAAATTCATGCCAATAGTAATTACACATATTACTTCATCAAACTAGACAAGATAGTTGAATCTTAACACTTCAATTCTTAGAAGAAGGAGATAATTTGCAAAATATTTTACTTCTTTCACTGAGTTACAAGACCAATCTCTCCTCTATAAGAAGAATTCAAAAGAAGGAAAAGAAAGAACTAAAAAAAAATTAAAATTAAAATATTCCTTTTAACTCCATTTCCCATGCAACCCATTAAGAAATAAATAATGGCATACCATCAATAACATCCCAAGAATATAGGAAGTGGAGGAAAAAATAAGGTCAAAATCTCCCTTGGTCAATATGGACCACCTAAAAGCATTCTAGAAATAATAGGGTGAGATGACAAAAGGACAAGAATATTCTCCCCACACCCATGAAATAGAAGAAAAAATAAACCTTTTCCTAGACTTAGCATTTTATGAAAAATAATATGTATTTCATGATGAAATGGGGAATCATGAAATAAATAATATTAAAATAAGGTGCTAATGCTATGGGATACGTATTAATGCATAAAATATTAATATATCAAACCTAATAAAATGGGGAGTAGAAACTCGACCCATGACATAATACCCCATCCACAAACTTGAAAGGCATAGGAATATAGAAGGGGAAATAATGTGGATTCTATTGTAAAATAGGGTTATGCAAACCCTAAATCACATTTTCCATCTTCATCATGCTTCTCTACTGTAGCTCCACCCTTGTAAGGCTATCCATGACTTTCATGGATTTCTCTATGTGAATGATGCATCTTTTCCTCCAGTGCATTGAAAGGGGCTTCCAGATCCAATAGGTATGGACACATCTTCAAACATTTTATTGGTTTTAAAATCTTCCTGATCTCTTTATGTCGTTATGTTGTAACCTTCTAGTTTAATCTCTGCATAAAATGTGTTTTTATGTGATAGTCATGACCCCAGTTTCATTTCATTACTATAGCCAACATTCAACTTTGATGTATATTTTTCATTTATTGTATGATTTTTATCCATGCTTCAACCTGGAACAACATACTATTATTATTGCAGTTACTACCATCTATGTCAGGTCTTGACTCTTTCTAATGGAACTTCTTGAACCCTTTCTTGGTCTTCAATAAGCCTTCAAACCCTTCGTATCTTGTGACCTGGACCTGTGGCTATGTAATACAAAGTGAGTTTTTGTGTATTTATATTGTCTCTATTTGGAACCCTCCCACTTCAGATTCTTCTTCTTTCTATACTCACCACACCACACCATTTACTTTCATTATGATTCCTCTCGCATACTGCTTTCTCTTCTATGAAATGATGAGATGATTTCTTTTGAATTTGTATCTCCTCATGATTATATTTAGGTGATATGATTATGGACTAGTTCTTGCTTCTAGAATTTATAAGAGTGCCACATCTGGTGTATCTCTGTTTGATGTTTCACATAGGCCAACTTTTTCCTTGGTTGATATTGGTCTGATTGATCCAAAAGGGCTCATACAAAAAGTGTATGTCCCTTTGCTAGATCACTTTATTGTACTTATACAACTTGGTATATGATAGAATAAAAGGTTTCATAGAATAAAACTATGTCCCTTTAAGAGTTTTCTTTGTCCTCAAAGATCTACAACTTAAGCTAAAAGGATTCAGGCATATGGGGTATGTCCCTTTTATAGATTAGAATCTCCATTTCTAAATATCTACACATGAAATAAACAATTTTAAAATAAAAAGGATGGGTCTCTTTTCTATGTGTGGTGCTTCTCTTTCATTCTTCTTACTTCTACAAATTTATGTTCATAGCCAATTCTATGTGCCATGACAAGTATGTTAATGTTATGGTTGTAGGGATTTTGAAAGATCCATATCTAAATCTTTAACAAAAAATTTCAACTCCTTACATGCACCTTCAGATCTTGGGAATGGGATGGATCAGATATAGCAAGGATCAAGTCATCAACCATTGTATAAAATGATGGATATGCACTCTTCCACTTGCCTTTTATCCTTCATCTCTTATGAATTTTATCATGCTTATCATGTTATATTGGATTGGCTATGTCAATGGCTTGTGTGGACCTCTTGTTACTTCTTTCAAATTTCAATAAAAATAAAGCATTTATAAAATTATATCTCTCATGTGCATACCTATTTAACATTATGATGAAACAAATAATTTTTCATGAAATAAAACAACAATCTATCACTTATGCTCTCTCTTTCTTTACTTATCTTATGCATGATGAAGCAAAAAGAACTCAGGATATAAGTTTTATATCTACTACTTTGTTTAATGTGAAGAATCAAATGTGTGACTTAGACCAATAACAAGAATCTAGATAAATATTACCGATTGAACCTTGTGTAAAAAATATGCAATAGTACCAAAATATTGGGAAAGACAAAAATTAGTGGAGCCCTAGGTGAAGTATCAAAAACTAAAGAAAATAAAAGAATGATGTAAAAACAAAGCATTAAGAAGAATGAGAACGCATGGAGGAAAATTAGAGGAATAAATATGAATATTTGGCAAGATAAATAGTAGAGGTGAGAAGGGATTTTTAAATTTTAATTATAAAATGGCTTGAGGATAAAAGCTAAGATTGTGTATGGTGTTTGCCAATGAGAAAGAAGGTAAAATGACCTATAGAATTTCTTTTGAGGTAAGTATGAAGGCAAGCAATAAGCATCTTAAGAAAAGAATATTAGAGTGTGAGGAAATCCTCATTTTGTTTGAACAATAACAATGAGTTGTTAAGAGTAAAATGTACTCCAGAAAGGGTGAAAGAAGTTCAAACTATGGAGAACATGAAAGAAAATAAGAAAGAATGAAGAGAAGCACATTAAGAAGAACTCAAACAGAGTAAAGATGAGAGAGAGTTATCCATAAAGGATACACTCAAGAAGACATGTTGGTATCTTATTTTATTTGATAATGTTGTGTTTAAGTACGTATATGCAGAAATGGAAAACCTTGTAAGAAAGGCCGATGATATGACCTTGAAGGTAATGAAAGAAGAGGCAAGAAAATAACCCACAAAAAGAGTTAAAGATGAAAGAAAGAGGAGACAAGTTACAATGGTCTTTTGATGCAAGATCATCTTTGGTTCACCACAATCTTGCATCACCCTATAATAGTTCTTTGCATTTTGTTCTAGTTTAAAAGTTTGAGAGATTACGCTAGTGGCCAGTCATTTGTTTGAGATTGAGTGTTCGGGTGTATAGTCTTGATTAAGACCTATTTGGGATCATCTTCATATGATCACATCTCTTGATGTTTGTAAATGTTTGAGATATGATCCATTTCCTATCCTTGGGTAACGTGTTCATTGTTTTCTTGGACCTATTTGGAGATTCAATGTGTGGTTGTTGATATTTGATTTTCAACTAGTGGGATCATATTGTGTGATGTCTTGTGGATCATTTCCTATGATTTATCTCCTTGTAGTTTCCTATACATGGATCTTTGTACCCTTTTGTCTCAGACCTATTTTTGTACATGCTTCCTATTCTTGGGGAATGTATTTATTTCTTGTTTGACTTAGAGGTTTTACCTATATGTAAAAACTTGATGTATCTTGAGAAATAGATCCATGAGATAGATATCTGGTTCATGGAGCCTAGATTTGAGACTTAGATATATTGGTAAATTAGGATTGAGATTCATTTCTTTATATGTGGCTCTAACCAAGAATACCTGACAACCTGGCATGTATGTTGTTTGATCTATGAATGATATATTGGATCATGCATTCTCTCTATATATTTTGTGCTTTTTCTTCCTATGTACTTGTTACCCCAATTTCCATGTACATGAAAATTTGGCTAAAACCTATTCCAAAATCTCTATTTTCACCTTGCCAAGCATCCCTAAAAATTTCATGGGTTTATGTCCATCCTTCTAGTCTCTGCAATTTGTTTCATTCCCTGGTCTGCAGGTCAAAATATTTGAAAATGTAGCCATTGTGCCAAAAAACCCTAAGTAACCCTAATCCAATTTATATTTTCATGTTACTTTATCTCAGCCACTCAAGTCCTCAAAAACCCCATGTGTGCTTTATTCTCATTGGTTGGTCATAGGTTCTCTAAGTTCTCCAGTGGTTACCCCTTTTATTCGGCAATTCAATGACTACATTGGTTCTCTTAGTCACCAAATGTTTGACGATTAAGTCTTAATGGCTAGAAACTCAGTGAGTAGTTAACTTCCCTTCAGTCATGTGTTCGCTAAGAGGTCTAGCGGTCTTTTTATGTGGGGTCCCAGTTAAAAGATCTAACGGTTTTCTGATGATCTGAAGGGTTTGTGTCAGAGCATAAAATCATGTGCCGACCGTCGATTCCCTTTCAATGAGGCATTGTAGTATGTCAGTGGGTATGATGCCATGTCATCCTATGTGGAAGCTCCTAATTGGTTGAGAGATGATGATTTGTAAAGCTTGTTAGAGCGGGCCCGATAGTTTGTGTCCCTTTTAATCCTATGGCTGGTGCATGATCTCATGGGTTGTGTTAGAGCCATGAGATTATGCGTTGACCGTCAATTTCACTTTTTTGTCAGAGCCTTGTTAGGTGGGTCCTCGTATTGCTTATGTGTTCAAATTTCATTGGTCAATGGGCACATAGCTAGGATGTGTCAGTGGGACCATGTCAGAATCTCTGCCAGGATGTCAGAAGGATGAAGATCGATGACTGGCATATCTTCGCATAGAGGTTTTTTGATACATGTGATCTTGCGCCCATTGTTCGATCTATCAAGTGTTCAGGTCATGTCAATGGGTCCAATGCCAGGTCAGGGTGACATGCCATCTTTTGATTGGTCAAAGTAAAGAGAAAATCTGTGGGACCGTGTTGCCAGGTATGCTAACTTGCTCAAATGTGATTGGTTGCCGCATGCTGATGAAGACTTCTAGGTGGACTGATGTGTTGGTGGGGTCATGGCTTAATGAGGATCTATGGTATGCATATGATCTGAAGGAATATTTGGCGGTCATGAGATCATGCGCCCACCATTAGATTGGAATCTTAGTTTGAGTGGGTCATTGTCAGAGCTTGTCGAGGTGTTTGCTAATGGAGCGGTCGTAGTAAATAAAAGAATACCAAGTGGCATAAATGGGCCCAAGCTTGAAAGGATTTCATGAATGAGACAAGTCTTCGGTCGCGTGGTCACCGAATGATGTAAAGGAAGAAGGGCTTGAGGTGGGTCCAAAATGACAGGTGTACTGACGTGCTCGATAATCATTGGCCACTGGCTTCCATGGTGGCTTTGACTTGTCAAAAATGGGCTTTCAGGCTATTTTCAGGTGCATCACAGTCATCCATCTACTGGGAAGGGTTTTTCATCAACAGTTACATTTTAAAATTTTCTGCTAGCTGTTATATTTCAAAATTCAAATGTCTTTGCGAGGGTTTTGCGTTCTTTCGGCCATGCATGACATTAGGTAGCTGGGGAATTGATTTCTCTAGATGGTTATGGTTGAGGGGTTGATGGAGATGATTGTTGGATGGTGTTGCAAGGTACCATGTTGTGTCAAAGGTGCTAAATGGATTGGCACCACCTTTTGCCAGTATTATTATTGAAAATACAGATATCTTCCAGATCAGATTTGGAGCCTTCATGGCTTAGTGGAGTAATAGGTGGGTTGGTAGGTTGAGGTTGTTGTGTCTGTAGGTGAGCTCAATACTAGATGGATGCCTGTGAAGAAGATATGATTTGATCATCGACGTTCTTAGAGATTTTCATAATAAGTGATCAGTACCATAGGGTTTGATATCATTGTTTAATTTTGTAACCCTAGTTAGGTTTTGACTCTTGCCTGCGTGCAAGAGGGGATGTATATATTGTATTTTTAGAGCTTTTGAGCTCAGAGTTGGACAATTGTAGAAGAATTTCACTTTTCTTAAGGGTCATCTATGGTATCATTTCTACCCTCTGGCTTATACATTTGTAAATCTTTCATTGATAATTCAAACATTGCAGAGGTATTTTGTGACAATTCTTCATGTCCCTATGCTTCCTTGTTTGAATTACCTCTTATTGAATTGAAGTATATGATGTTTCAATGATATCTTAGGGTTCTTGATCCCTCTCTCTTTTTGCAACTATTGTGTGTTATTGTGCATGATTGGATGTGAATGCTTTTGTGGGTATACTTCAACCCCCTAACAATCTTGTCTCATTCCTATGCCGAGTTGTAGAAGTGAATGTTGTTTGCAAGTCATAAATTGTGTCTAAATCCTTAGTAATGCTATTGTTTGTGAAATCCTCTTTTTCCATGAATAGCCTCTTTATGTTGGAGACCCTTCTATGAAACACTTATGCAAGCCTATTCAGTGAGTTGTGACCTCCTAGACCTAAGTTGTTCATTAATTTCATCCTCTATACTAAGATCCAAACCCTAATTTTGGTGTATCACCTAGTAGGTAGTTTTCTTTGAAGTCATTTCCCTTTCAAGCATTCCTTCTATCCCTTTCCCTCAAAAGTCTTACTTTCATGTCAAGAAGAAAATTAAGGTGATTATCCAAGAGGAACCAGCCTAGAACTTGGAGGTCTCATCTCAGTTAGCATAGGTCCCACAACCTGGATATGATTCCCATGTTATAAAGTTATCAGGACTACGAGAGCTTGAAACAAGGGTGCAAACGTAGTGTATAACAATTCTGGCACGTCCGGTGGGACAAAAGATCAGATTAAAGTCCAAAGGTGTTCCTATTGGTTCATCTACAAAAGGATCAAATAAATTTAGTACACAAGGTCTATCAGTATAGACTCAAGCTCAAGTACACCCCACCTTGGTGCCAGTGTATAACAATTCTGGCATGCCCGGTGGGACTACACAAGAAGTTCATTATTTGAAGATTATGTTATCTCTGATATATAGATTGCATAATACAGGCTTTTAGAAGTTGTTCTATCAAGTATATCTGGTGGCTCCACTGATTTCAAAGATCCAAGCCAACGTTGTTTAAGGTTTATGAGAAAGATTGAGACTAGGAGCTCAAAGCCTACTGCATTTTCAGAGTTTCCCTAAAAAAGAAGTCATAAAGGCAGGCCAACTCAAAGAACATCCCCTGCAAGGAGATTTCAATCAACACCTCTTGATACTTCAGAAAGGAGACCTTTCCCCTTTCATTCCAGAAGAAGAGGCAGATCTCTAACCAGAGATCTAGAAGAGGATTCAAATCTAGCAGCAAATACAGCTCATATAGTTGTTAATCTTCAGATTCCAACTCCTGCAATGGCTAGATAGTTTGCCTTTGCACCTTTCAACTAGGGAAGTCCATTAGCCTTTGCTCAACATCATGATGTACCCTTGGTGGCACTAAAGAGTGTACCTAATTTCATAGGTGAAGGGTAGACAACTGCTTTTGAGGACATAAGAGATGTGACCACCATCTGCAGCATACACAATATTACTTAAGAAGATGTGGCCACAAAATTATTAGCAGCCTCTCTAAAAGGTAAGGCTCTTGAATGGTTTAGAACTTTAACTGTTGGTTCTATTACTTCATGGGATGAATTAGGAGATGCATTGAGTAAGCATTTTGAGGATAAATCAGATAACTTGTCTCTGGTTGAGTAGTTGACAACCATTAAGAGAGGCCCTCAAGAGAAAATGACAGATTACAATAGTAGATTCCTCAAAACATGGAATAGAATTCTAGTCTCAGTGAGACCATCAGCTGACCATGCTTTCTTATACTATTTGTGAAGTTTGAATGGTCAAATTTCTATCACGATCCAATCTATGGGTGGTACTTCTCTACCCCAAGCTTTTGACATAGCTGTCAGGGCTGAAAACTGTTTAATCCAAGCAGGCATGATTGCTAGAAGGCCTCCAATGCCCATTTTTCCTAGCCTTCAACCTATTGCACCTGCACAAGTACCCCCATTTACCCCTATTCCCACCATATTGGCCCCCCAAGCTAGTACCATTGGTCAAGAGCTAATAGCTAGTTTCTCTCAAGAGCTGCAAGAGATAAAGAATAGCCAACAGAGCAGTTAGCAAGAAATGACAAATTTGTTGCAGACCTTGACTAAAGAGGTCACAAATTTGAAGAGGCAAGGTCAAGGAATCAGACCACCCTTTCAGCCACAAGGCTAAGGTCCTAATCAACAATATCAAAATCAAGGACAGCCTTATCAACAAAATAGGCCACCATACCAAGGAGGGTATCAAGGACAAAGGCAAAGTTTTAATCAGAGACCATTCCAACCATATAACCCTGCACCTCTAAATTCTGCAAATTGAGTGAGGGATATGGTTCCTAGTCAAAATAATGTGGCTATGGATAATGAATGGTGTTTTCCTTGTAATCAACCTCACAATCAGGCTACATGTTCAAATGGGTGGATTAACCAAGTTCTAATGGTTCAAAATGTCTCACAAGCTCAATCAGAGGCTTCATCTAGTGGCTCAGTGCCTCAACAATAATCACAAGAGAATGAGACTACTCTCTTTAATTCGGAACAAATAGACTTCAATGGAGTCAATAATGAAGTTGCTTTTGTTGCTTATACAAGAGAAAAATGAAGAGCTCAAGACATGGAAAGAGTAGATTCCAATGCCAAAGCCACTACATCTACAGAGCCACTATAGCAAGTTGATCCCATCACACCTAAGGAGGCTCTTGTCATTACAAGCAAAGAGAACCAGCATTCCAAAGAAGTGGAGCCTCTCATGCCAAAGACACAACAAATAGTACACAATATAGCACCTTATAACATTGTAGACAACATGAAGAAGGTGAATGTCACCATGTCCATGTGGGACTCTTTGGCTATTCCAGGACAACCTGAAATTTTGAAGAAGGCCATGACTGAAGTAACAACTCCTCAACCTACAAAGGAAGCTGCAAAGCCAGTGTTGGTTAACACTAATCAAGAAAATGAGGCTCCAAGTAGCAACTCCAAAGGCAATGCCACACAAGGTAGGAATTCAAAGCCACCTCCCTTTTATGTATCTCTAATTATTGGAAAATCTTTAGTGCATAATTGTATGGTGGATAGTGGAGCTACTAGCACTGTAATGCCCAAGAAGGTAGCTGACCAATTAGGACTAAAATATGAGCCCTTCCAAAAGAAAGTTACCCAAATTGATGGATCCTTAGTCAATACTATAGGTGTGGCCAAGGATACCAGTCTAATCCTACATGCTATTCCTAATTTTTCCATCCTCCTTGATATATATATCATAGATCTCCTTGCATTGTTTGCCATATGTTTATCAAGGGAGTTTACAACCAAGATAGGAGGTTATCTTTCTTCTGACTAGTCTCACATGCTATTTCATACAAGGTATGGGACCAAGGTCACCATTAAGTAAGAACCATTGGCAGCACACCATATAGAACCATATGTGTCCAATACCATCAATGTAAATTGCCCTATATTTGATGACAGTGACTTCCAAACCACTAGTGAAGCAAGAAAAAAGATAGGAAGTATCCCTAATATTCTTCTAGATGAAAGAGTTTCAGAGGTCCAAGAAAATATTATTTGGGATTTTGGTTTGGGAAGTTATTTGATACAAGAAAGTGGAGTTATAGAGCCAAGCCTTCTCAAAGAAGATATTGATTCAGATGATCAGAGCAATTAGGTTTGGGAACTATTTTTTGATGGGGCTAGAAGTAGACATGGTTTTGGTGGTGGTGCTATGCTAGTGTCCCCAAAAGGAGAAAGGTATTATACTACCTTTATATTCAGTTTCTCCTGCACTAGCAATACTGTAGAGTATGAAAGTCTAGTGAATGGGCTAGAGTGGGCTAGAAAGAGAGGGCTTAAGGCCCTAAAAGTTTATGGTGATAGTAAGTTAGTTGTCAGCCAAGTAAGAGGGATAAGTGCAACCAAAGATGACACCTTGAAAGCATACAAACATAGATTTCAGGATGCAATTGAAGAGTTTCATGCTTTCAATATTGTTGCTATCCCTAGGAAACTAAATCAAAATGTAGATAGGTTAGCTGCTATTGGATCTCAGTATGATATTCCAAATAGAATTTCAAAAGAGGTAGATCAATAGCATATCAAAGTGATTTTTAGACCCTCTATTCCTAATAATGATGTCAATTGGCAAGTGTTTGACAATGATGAACAAATTCTGCAATTCTTGTTTGAAGAAGATGTTTTTTCAAAGCATAATCAAGATAGGCTATCACAAAACTATGGTGATCAAGTGATACAAATTAAGTCTAATAAGATGCCTAGAGGTCTTGTCACCTTAGAGACTATCTTCAACAAAGATGATGAAATTAAGAAGAACAAAGATGGCCTGGTAGTCCAATAGGAACATTGTGTTGACTTAGAGTTGGAACCAGGTAAGAGCTTACAATTTGGAAAAGTGAACACTGAATTGGAAAAGCAAGCTTATACCCAATTATTCAAAGAATTCAGTGATGTATTTTCATGGCAGTATGAAGACCTCAAAGGTTTTGATCCTACTTTTGCTCAGCACACCATTGAACTAGAACCTAATGCCAAACTAGTGAGGTAGAAGAAAAGGCCTGTTAATCCTAAGCTTGAGCCACTTATGCATAAAGAAGTACTCAAACTAATAGAAAGTGGTATCATCTACCCCATTAAGCATACTAGTTGGGTTTCCAACCTTATTCCTATCAGGAAGAAGAATGGGGAGTTGAGGTTATGTGTTGACTTCGGGGATCTTAACAGGGCCTCTCTAAAAGACTGCCATCCATTACCCTCTATGGAACAAATCTTACAATGTGTCTCTAGATCTGAGAGATTTTCATTATTGGATGGCTATTCAGGATATAATCAGATCCTGGTTAAAGAAGAGGATCAATATAAGACTGCATTTACAACCAAGTGGGGAACCATGGCTTATCAAAAGATGCCCTTTGGTTTGTCAAATATGGGTGCTACATTTCAAAAGGAAATGGATATGGCCTTTAAAAGCCTCATGTACAAGTTTGTGTTGGTCTACTTGGATGACATAACTATCTATTCCAAACATGTAGCAGATCATATCAAACATTTGAGGAAGATTTTTGAAAGATGTAGAGAATTTGGGATATCTCTTAATCCCAAGAAATGTGTGTTCACAGTTCATGAAGAAAAATTGTTGGGATATGTAGTATTCAAAGAAGGAATTACAATGGATCCTGAGAGAATTGCAGCCATCTTAGAGCTACCATTACCACATCATAAGAAAAGTCTCCAATCATTCATAGGAAAGATTAATTTTGTTAGGAGGTTCTTGCCTAACATTGCAGATTTACTCAAGCCTTTGACAGCCATGTTAAAGAAAAGTTCAGCTTTTAGTTGGACCAAAGAAGGGAAAGTCTATTTCCAAGATATCAAAGAGGCCTTACTAGAAGCTCCTTCCCTCTTAAACCCAAATTTTAGTAAGGATTTTATCCTTTGTGCTTATGGAGGTCATGATGCTATATTTGCAATGTTGACTCAAGAAAATTCAGATGGATTGGAGCAACCTATTGCTTTCTTTAGCAAAGGTTTAGAAGAGTATTAACAATGATACTCTTTTGTAGAGAAACATGTACTTGTTGTGGTAAAGAGCCTTAAAAAGTTTAGATATTTGTTGACCCATAGCAAGGTACACTTGAAGGTTACTCATCCAAGTGTCAAAGAATTTTTGCTTTCCAAGGACCTAAATGAGAAAAGAGCTGGTTGGATCACCAAGGTGATGGAATATGACATAGATATCCAAACTACCAAGATGGTTAGAGGAAGAGGTCTTTGTGAGAATTTGGCAGAGGATGAGAGCTCAAAGAAATTAGAAACAATAGATGCATCTCTGGTGGTGCATTCTATAGAAGAACAAGCCAAGGCAACAAGCTGGTTGCCTAATATGATAAATTACTTGAAGACAGGACAATGTCTTGTAGGTTTGGATTCAGCAAAAAGGAGGTATTATAGATTGCAATTTGTTCCTTTTGTGCTGATAAATGAAGTTCTTTTTAGAAAGGATCATAGTGGTGTCCTTTTAAGATGCATAGATTCTAAAAAGATAGCTGATGTCCTATTTGAGTTTCATGATGGACCTTCTAGAGGTCACTTTTCTCCTAGGACTACTACTTTTAAAATCATGAGGGCCAGATACTATTGGCCATCTATCTTTAAGGATAGTCATGATTATGTGAGAAAATGCATCAGGTGTGCCATGTTTGTAGGAAAAGAAAGGCTTGCAGCCTTGCCCCTACAGCCAGTCAGAATAGAGCAACCTTTCATGAAATGGGGTATAGATTTCATTAGCATGATCAATCCTCCATCTAGTGTAGGCCATAAATGGATAATCACTGCAATAGATTACTTCACTAGATGGATAGAAGCAATTGCTTTAAAAGAATCCAATGAGAGTGCTATCCTAAGTTTTTATGATGATATAGTTCATAGGTTTGGCACTCCTAATTCCATAATATCAGATAATGCATTAGCATTCACAAGCCTCAAAGTCTCAAAGTGGGCAATCAAGAATGACATTTATCTAAATACTAGTTCAAATTATTACCTTCAAGGCAATGGCTTGGTAGAATCAACAAACAAGAACTTGATTAGGATAATCAAGAAGACTCTGCAAGACAATCAGAGAGATTGGCATACAAAGTTGAAGTCTGCCTTGTGGTTAGATAGAATTACCCCAAAGAAGATCATTGGGAACTCTCCTTATGTGTTAGTGTATGGCAAGGAGGCTAAGTTGTCCATTTCAACTGAGTTACTAGCCCTGGACCTAGCCACTCAATAGGCCTTGTTTGAAGAAGGAAACCCCTTACAAATCAGGTATGTTCAGCTCATGGAGTTAGAGGAAATCAGAGACAAATCCATAAAAGATATGGAGTTCCATCAGATTAAGACAAAGAAGAGCTTTGATAAAAGAGCTAGAGTCAGAAGTTTCAAAGTTGGAGATGTAGTCCTCAAGTGGGATGAGTTCAGATCCAAGCCTGGCAGACATACAAAATTTGATTCATTTTGGGGTGGACCATTTGTTATAATAGAGTGCAAGGGGTCTAATGCTTTTCAACTATCAACCATTAAAGGAGATACCTTTCCAATATCAGTAAATGGTTTCCACTTGAAGCCCTGTTTTGAGGTTAGTCCTTCCTTGTAAATCTCTGTAAATATTTCCCCTGCTTTCTTTCCCTATTTTCTAGGTTAGTTTCCTACTTTCCAAGAAGTGCTCACACATAAGTTTTTCCTTCTAGTTCCATTTTTGCCTCTCTATCAAAAGTTTTGTGTCCCTGAGATGACCCCATGCCCAATGAATATATCAAGGCCACTGGTTTTACATGTCTAGCAGGCTGACATCTAGCAGAAATCCCCAAAATGTTACCCCAATTTCCATGTACATGCAAATTTGGCTAAAACCTATTTCAAAATCTCTATTTTCACCTTGCCAAGCATCCCTGAAAATTTCATCGGTTTATGTCCTTCCTTCTGGTCTCTGCAATTTGTTTCATTCCCTAGTCTGTAGGTCAAAATATTTGAAAATGTAGTCATTGTGCCAAAAAACCCTAAGTAACCCTAAGCTAGTTTCTATTTTCATGTTACTTTATCTCAGCCACTAAAGCCCTTAAAAAACCCATGTGCGCTTTATTCTCATTGGTCGGTTGCAGGTTCTCTAAGTTCTCTGGCGGTTACCCCTTTTATTCGACAGTTCAGTGACTACATTGGTTCTCTTAGTCACCAAATGTTTGGCGGTTAAGTCTTAATGGCTAGCGACTCAGCGAGAAGTTAACTTCCCTTCAGTCACATGTTCGCTAAGAGGTCTAGTGGTCTTTTTATGTGGGGTCCTGATTAAAAGATCTAACGGTTGTCTGATGATCTAAAGGGTTTGTGTCAGAGCATCAGATCATGCACCGACCGTCGATTCCCTTTCAATGAGGCATTGCAGTATGTCAGTGGGTTCGATGCCACATTGTCCTATGTGGAAGCTCTTGATTGGTCGAGAGATGATGATTTGTAAAGTTTGTCAGAGCGGGCCCGATAGATTGTGTCCCTTTTAATCCTACGACTAGTGCATGTCTCATGGGTTGTGTCAGAGCCATGAGATTATGCGTCGACCATCAATTTCACTTTGTTGTTAGAGCCTTGGCAGGTGGGTCCTCATATTGCTTATGTGTTTAAATTTCATTGGTCGATGGGTGCACAGCCGGGACGTGTCAATTGGATGGTGTCAGAATCTCTATCGGGATGTCAGAAGGATGAAGATCGACGGCTGGCGTATCTTTGCATAGAGGTTTTTTGACACATGTGATCTTGTGCCTACCGTTCAATCTATCAAGTGTTCAGATCCTATTAATGGGTCCAATGCCAGGTCAGGGTAACATGCTGTCTTTTGATTGGTCAAAGTAAAGAGAAAATATGCGGGACCATGTTGCTAGGTATGCTGACTTGCTCAAATGTGATTGGTTGTCGCGTGCTGATGAAGACTTCCAGGTGGACCAATGTGTTAGTGGGGTCATGGATTAATTAGGATCTATGGAAGGTGTATGATTTGAAGGAATATTTTGTAGTCATGAGATCATGCGCTTGTCGTTAGATTGGAATCTCAGTTTGAGCGGGTCCGTTGTCAGAGCTTGCTGAGGTGTTTACTGATGGAGTGGCTAGAGAAAATAAAAGAATGCCAAGTGGCATAAATGGGCCCAAGCTTGAAAGGATTTCATGAATGAGACAAGTCTTCAGTCGTGTGGTCACCGAATGACTTAAAGGAAGAAGGGCTCGAGGTGGGTCCAAAATGACAGGTGTGCTGACATGCTTGATTCTCATTGGCCGCTGACTTCCACTGTGGCTTTGACTTGTTAGAGATGGGCTTTCAAGCTATTTTTAGGTGCATCATAGCCATTCATCTACTGGGAAGGGTTTCTCATCAACGGTTACATTTTAAAATTTGCCGCTAGCCATTATATTTCAAAATTCAAATGTCTTTGTGAGGGTTTTGTGTTCTTTCGGCCATGCATGATGTCGGGTAGCTCGGGAATTGATTTCTTAGGATGGTTATGGTTGAGGGGGTGATGGAGATGACCGTTGGCTAGTCTTGCAGGGTACCATCTCATGTCGAAGGTGCTAAATGGATTGGTGCCACCTTTCGCTAGTATTATTATTGAAAATACAGATATCTTCTAGGTCAGATTTGGACCGTTCATGGCTTAGTGGAGTTGCAGGTGGGTTGGTAGGTTGAGGTTGTTGTTTCTGTAGGTGAGCTCAGTACCAGATGGATGCCCGTGAAGAAG
Organism: Chamaecyparis obtusa; assembly: GCA_027943335.1. NCBI lineage: Eukaryota > Viridiplantae > Streptophyta > Pinopsida > Cupressales > Cupressaceae > Chamaecyparis > Chamaecyparis obtusa. The sequence continues at coordinate 484,980 of BSBK01008054.1, read as the reverse complement.
ATATGATTTGATCACCGGCGTTCTCAAAGATTTTCATAATAAGTGATCAGTACCCTAGGGTTTGATATCATTGTTTAATTTTGTAACCCTGGTTAGGTTTTGACTCTTACCTGCATGGAAGAGGGGATGTATATATTGTATTTTTAGAGCTTTTGAGCTCAGAGTTGGACAATTGTAGAAGAATTTCACTTTTCTTAAGGGTCATCTGTGGTATCATTTCTACCCTCTGGCTTATACAGTTGTAAATCTTTCATTGATAATTCAAACATTGCAGAGGTATTTTGTGACAATTCTTCATGTCCCTATGCTTCCTTGTTTGAATTACCTCTTATTGAATTGAAGTATATCATGTTTCAGTGATATCTTAGGGTTCTTGATCCCTCTCTCTTTCTGCAACTATTGTGTGTTATTGTGGATGATTGGATGTGAATGCTTTTCTTGGTATACTTCAACCCCCTAACAATCTTGTCTCATTCCTATGCCGAGTTGTAGAAGTGAATGTTGTTTGTAGGTCATAAATCGTGTCCAAATCCTCAGTAATGCTATTGTTTGTGAAATCCTCTTTTTCCCTGAATAGCCTCTTTCTATTGTAGACCCTTCTATGAAACACTTATGCAAGCCTATTCAGTGAGTTGTGACCTCCTAGACCTAAGTTGTTCATTAATTTCATCCTCTATACTGAGATCCAAACCCTAATTTCGGTGTATCACCTAGTAGGTAGTTTTTTTTGAAGTCATTTCCCTTTCAAGCATTCCTTCTATCCCTTTCCCTCAAAAGTCTTACTTTCCTGTCAAGAAGCAAATTAAGGTGATTATCCAAGAGGAACCAGTCTAGAACCTAGAGGTCTTATCTCAGTTAGCATAGGTCCCACAACCTGGAGATGATTCTGATGTTATACTAAGTTATCAGGACTATGAGAGCTTGAAACAAGGGTGCAAAATTAGTGTATAACAGTACTCTAGCTACATGATCAGACATCTCCTATGGGGATTCACTAGTCTTTACTATATCAAGTGGTATCAAAGAAAGGTTCTTTTGTAGCAAGCCCTAGTTTAATTGGTTGTAGGGTGGCAGATTATGGCCATGCCTACAATCATAGAGGGTTGCGAAGATTGTTCGAGGAAGGAGAGATGCTAATCCTTCTATGTTGGATACGTTGAGACAAATTTTTGGTAGACTTGAAGTTGTTGAAACAACCCAAAGAAGAGCATGACCTATTGAAGATGTTAGTGAAGATGAAGCTGAAGAAGTAGAGGAAGGAGAAGAAAAAGCCAATGTTATTGAAAAAGGTGAGGAAATATTCTTGAGAGCCTTGACAATTTTGAATTCTAAACTACACTTCAGTCCTCCATAGTATGATGTAAAATTGGATTCAGATGAATTGATGGAATGGATCTCTAAGATGGAGATATTTTTTGAATATGAAGGCACACTGGTGGATAAGAATGTAAATTTTTCTAGTACAAAATTGAAAGGACATGCATCCTTGTGGTGGGAGCATTTGTAGCTTCATTGAAAGAGAAGAGGAAAAGAAAAGATCAAGGTATGGGATAAGATGATAAACAAATTGAAGGGTAAATTCCTACTTGGTGATTATCAAGTTAGTTTGTTGAGGAGAATAAAAAATTTGAAACAAAATGACACTAATGTGAGGGAATATACTAAAGAATTATATACATTGGATATCAGATCTCGACATATGGATGATGAATTTGAAAGGGTTGCAAGATACTTGAATGGATTGAGGACTTCTATACAAGATGAAATCAGTTTGGTGAAGATGAATAGTAATGAACAAGCCTATCAATTTGAATTGAAGGTGGAGGAAAAACTAAACATGAGGCATGAACATAGGTAGAGAGGCAAAGGTGGTATATTTTCTAGAGGAAGAGGAAGACCTTGTGGAGAAAGTATCAGATTTGATCAGGATAAGAAAACTCAAGATAAAGGCAAAATAGAAAGTTGATATTGAGAGAGAGGAGGTAATATAAGAGGTAGTTATTGTAGAGATAATATTCATAAGAGGGAAGACAAAACCTAGTTTAAGAGAACTTGTTTCAAGTGTGGTGAAGGACATATATCATTTGAATGTAATAATATTGGTAGTAGTAGTAGTAGTAGTAGTAGTAGTAGTAGTAGTAGTAGTAGTAGTAGTAGTAGTAGTAGAAATTTACTTTTGCAAGAAGATACACCTGATTCATTGAACCAACCAGAGGGTGGTGATAATTTGATGAATAGGAAAGTTTTGCGAAATGAAGGAATTAATGAGGACCCTCTAAGGAAAGGATTATTCAAATCAGATGTAAAGTTGCTGGAAAGTATTGCAAGGTGATCATTGGTAGTGGAAGTTCATAGAATTTTGTATCGTAAGAATTAGTTAAAAATTTGCAGTTATAGAAGATAAAGCACCATAAGCACTATAAGAATGGTTGGATCAAGGACAAACATAAAATTTTGGAAAGTGAACAATGTCTTGTAAAATTTAAGATTTGAAATTATCATGATGAATTTCTTTGTGATATTATTCCAATGGATTATTGTCACATCTTGCTGGGTACACCATGGTAGTATGATAGAGAAGCTTTACATAGTGGTAGATTGTATAGGTATACTATTGTGTCTAATGGAAAGAAATAAGGTTTGTTACATTTGGCAAAAGAATTTAAGACTGAGAATTGCACTACTATTGGAGTTTGTTTTCTTGAAGAAAAACAATTCTTAAATGGTTTGAAGAAGGATGATGTATACTATGTCTTGGTTCCTAATAGACCGATTGTGATGATAGATAATTCATCGAGTGAGGTTAAAGACTTATTATAGAGTTTACAGATATGATTTTAGATAATGTACTATATGGGTTACCTCCTATGAGAAGCATCAATCATTGTATGCATTTGATACTAGCAAATGGCTTACCTAATAAGTCACTTCACCAGTTAACATCTACAGAAAATGAAGATTTGAATAGACAAGTTTAGGAATTATGGAAAAAGGGTTTGATCAGAGAAATATTCAGTTCATGTGTAGTACCAACTATGTTAGCTCCTACGAAGAATGGAGAATGTGTACCGATTCAAGATCTATAAATAGGATCACAGTGAGATACCGACTTCCATTGCCTAGGATGAATGATATCATAGATAGTTTGAGTCGAGTGAAATACTTTACCAAGATTGATTTGAAGAGTGGCTATCATCAGATTATAATTATAGAAGGAGATAAATGGAAGAATGCTTTAAAGAAAAGATAAGGTTCGTATGAGTGGTTCTTTATGCCTTTTGGTTTGACTAATACACCTAGTAATTTTATGAGGTTGATGAATGATGTTTTGAAGAAATTCTTGGGTAAGTTTTTGATTATTTACATGGATGTAATTATGATATTTAGTAAGAATAAGGAAGATCATTTGTAGCATCTGAGACAAGTATTGCAGAGATTGAAAGAGGAAAAGTTGTTGATTAACTTGAAGAAATGTTCTTTCATGAAGGAAGAGATATTAAATTTTGGTTTTATAATTTTCGTTGAAGGTTTGAAGATGATTCTTGATAAATTTGAAGTAGTTTTGAAATGGACTAAACCTATGAATGCTATTGAAGTTAGATATTTTCTTGGATTAGAAAGTTTCTACCAAAAGTTTATAAGGAATTTTAGTTCTATTTTTAATGCTATGAGAGAGGCAATGAGTGGAGACAAGAAGAATTTCAAGTGGATGGATGGAGCTAATAGAAGTTTTGAAACCTTGAAGTAGAAGGTAATTGAATTACCAGTAATGGCTTTACCTAATTTTTTAAAGGTATTTCAAGTTGATTTTGATGCAAGTGGAAGTGCCATAGGAGAGGTATTGAGTCAAGAAGGTAAACTTATTACTGTTTATAGTGATAAATTAAATGATACTAATAGGAAGTATTCAGTCCATGGTCAATAAATTTATGCTATTGTTGAAGATTTAAAGAAGTGGAGACATTATTTGATGCCTAAGGAGTTTATGTTGTATACCAATCATAAATCATTGTAGTATTTGGGTCATGAAAAAGAGTTGAATCAAAGACATATGAAGTGGGTTGAGTGCTTGCAAAATTTTAATTGTGTTAAAGCATAGAAATATATTGTAAAATAGGGTTGTAGATGCATTGAGTAGAAGAAGTCTATTGACTGAAATGAGAGTTGAGGTAGTTGGTTTTAAAGATCTGAAAAGTTTGTATGAAATTGATCCTAATTTTGTAGAACCTTTGAAAGCATGCAAGGAATTGATCACATATAATTTGAGTAATTGGGTTGATTACTTCATTCAAGAAGGCATTTTGTTCAAAGGCATTCAATTATGTATACCAAGAGAATCTATGAAAAAAATCTAATCAAGGAGAGACATAGTGGAGGACTTGTAGGATATTTTGGTATTGATAAAATAGTGAGTATAATTAAGGAGAAACACTTTTGGCCTTAGTTGTATAAGGTTATTCATAAATTTGTTAGAAGTTGTAGAATATGTCAAGTTGCTAATGGGGTAAGTCAGAATACAAGGTTGTGCACACCTTTACCTGTTCCTACTAGACATTGGGAAGACATTAGCATAGATTTTGGTCTTGGCTTACCAAAGACACAAAGAGGTAATGATTCTATTATTTTTGTGGTAGACATATTTTTAAAGATGTCATATTTAATTCCTTGTAGGAAAACATTAGATGTTGTTTATATAGCTGATCTATTATTTAGAGGAGTTGTGAGATTGCATGGATTGCCTAAGACTATTATTTCTGAATGGGATAGTAATTTTTTGGGTTAATTTTGGAAGGTACTCTAGAAAAGATGGGTATCGATTTGAGGTTCAGTTTTACATTTCATCCACAAACTGATTGACAAAAAAAATTTTGAATAGGATTTTGGGTAATTCGTTGAGATGTCTTGTTTGAGATAAACTTAGTAATTGAGATTTGGATTCGGTGTAGATAGAGTTTGCATATAAAAATTTAGTAAATCAAAGTATATGTAGAAAACCTTTTGACATTGATATTGGTATGCATCCTAAAGGGATATCATATTTTAAGGATCTTAGTCTAGAAGAGAAGAGAAGTTATGAAGCATGGGGATATTTTTAATTAATGAAGATTGATGTTATAGGACATGGCACTAAGAGAACTTATCTTGAGGTAATAGTAGACATGAAGGAGAGATCAAAGTGTCAATATTGCATCAAGACTTGACAAGAAATCAAGCTAAAACTTTTGAAAAGGAGAAAAAAATTATAATAGGAACATGCCTTATAAATGACATGAAAGAAAAAAAAATGAAGATGAAAAGAAAGGGTAGTAGTAGCCAAAAATTAAGATTGAGGAACCAAAGTCATCAATCATAATATATTGAAGGAGAAGATCAAGATATTGGTAGAGTGAGGTAGGCAAAAGGTTGAGGAGAACATGTACAAGGTAAGAGGTAAACATGTTGAGTTGAAAGATTTCAATAATGATAATTTTAAATATTTTAATGGAATTATTAGATAAGATGAAAAAGATGGTGTGAATAATGATAATGACATGCATGAATGGGAGATGGAATTGTGGAGACTAGTAGATGAAAAGAAATGAGAAGCATAAAGTACAAGGAAAATAAGTAAAAAAAAAACAAAGATAGATTGGACAACTTAGAGTGGACTCAATAAATGGTGTGAATAAGGGTTAGAATAACCAAAATAAGACAACAAAGAAATGGGATGATAGATTAAGGAAAATAAGACAAAATGAAGTAACAAAGGAGATGCAAAAGAAAATGCTAGAGTAGAAGTGATGAAAGAAGAGGAGGACTTGAATTATTGGATTATTGAATGCTTGTGTATGTTATGATGTTCTTCCTTGATGGTAGTATTCTCTAGATGGTCTTAAAGGAGAGCAAGGAGCTCTATCTAATGAAAAATATTGACTTGGAAATGCCTTGGAATGCTTCATATCTACCACATAATTCTTGACATGAAAAATTATAGGAGAGAGATTGATATGATTTCTTGGTACATCAAAATGAGGAGAGGTAGTTGGTTGCCTATATAATCCTCACAAGAATTTTAAAGCTAAAAATATTAAGAGGACTAATGAGAATTTAGATTTATAACTCAACCATTGAGACCACTACGTGGTAAAATTTTTAGAGCATTTATCAAGGAATAGGTCAACTAGGCTAGCCTATTCCCTCTAAAAAACATAGAAATTTGTCTTGGGAATCTTCATTAAAGAGGGGATTCCATAATAGAAAGAAAAATAGGGGTTGAAGTACTTTAATTTAATGTGGGAGCCTATACGTGCTAAAATGCAGCCACCCTAATGAAGAATGACAATGATTTAATTCTTTGATAGTACAAGTATAAGAGACATAAACAGATATTGAAATGTCAATAATACTTAAATGTTATGTGTTTGTGTTTGTGTTTGTGTGTGCATGTGCATGTGCATGTGCATGTGCATGTGTGTGTGTGTGTGTTAAGATATATGAATAGTGACAAGATAATGAAAAAAATTGCATTTGGTACATGCCAAATATGGTTTATGCCATAATTGGTATGACCATTTTTTTTGCATTGAGGAATACCAAGTCTTTGGCTTTGATTTTCCTTGGAGAACCAACCCAAATTTATGGACAACCCTTTTGGTCCATGTGTTTTTTTTAGAAAACATGTAAAAATATCTCAATTGTTAGGTCATAATCCCCATCACATTTGCACATGTTTCAAAAGAAATAAAAATATTACAATATTGGTAATCCCTATATTAGCTATCCAAGAATATAATTTATTTCATATTTTGATTATGTTAAGTTGTTCATCTCTAGTTTCTTTTGAAAGTGTGTTTGACTTTTCTAAAAAAATAATGTTTAGTATTTTAGGCATAGATTTTGGCTTCATCACCAAATTTTAGAATAAATTATATTTTTAGAAACTAGACTCTATTCTACACACCTAGAAAAAAATATTTTTTTCTTCTTATCGGTTAGTTTTTAACAATTTTAGGGGGAAGCACACTCATATTTTATCTTTTCAGGATGTTTTTACTTCAAAAATTAGTAAAAAGTATATATTCATTAAAAGTTAGCTAAAATGTATGGGATAAACAGGGACCTTTGTGGCTCTCATTTGCAGAACTTGGGCCTCCTTGTGCCTCAATATGGTTATGGGCTTCTTTGAAGCTTTTGGTGGTGATCCCTATAGGGTTTGGCCGGAGCTGCTTGAGGGTGAACTGGTGACTGCGGGCGGGAGATCTATGCCTAGCATGGGGGTCCCTTCTAGTGTTGATGTGGGGGTGGGCTCCTCTGGTGATGTTTCCCTTGAGATGGTTGTAGGACTCTCAAATGACGTTGGCAGCGACCCTCTTAGGGTTTGGCCTAAGCCTTTGAAAGGCAAAATGGAATGCACGGGCAACCGTTCTATGACTCGTGGGAGCAGCTTGGGGATCCCCACTGGTTTCATTGTGGGGTTGGGCTCCTCTGCTGCTATTTTCGTTGACCCTTTTGGTGTTTTGAATATGCATCGGGTGGGGGGATGCGGTTTTTGCCTTTGGCACCCTCACCTTTCTCCTTTCATTTGCCACTTTTTTGCGGAGGTTGTGATCTCTGATAGCTTCTTTGGAGATTTTGTGGTCTGCATTTCTTGCAAACATCTTTCGCTGGGCATGCAGATGCTTGTTTTTGGTGGTGACCCTTTTGGGGTTTTGTTTCTGCATTCAGAGAGGGGTTGTTGTTTTAGCCTCGGTCTTTTTCATGGTGCCTACAACTTTCTTATGGAGATTGAGGGCTTTGATTTTGACTCTCTCATCTTCTATGGGAGTATGGTGGTGGGTTTTTCATTTCGGTCCAGTTTGGGATCCCTATTGAGGTGGGGTTCCTCACTTGTGGTCTTTGACAGCCGAAGGATGATCCTTGGATTTACTCTCAAACCTATTTTGGGCCGGTTTGAGAAGATTGTTGTTTGCATAGGCTTTTTCTTGCCTGATCTGCCCCTTTTCTTTTAATGGGTGTTTTGTTAGTCTACTATTTTCAGTTTGTTGTGGACCTTCCCCCTTAGGGTGGAAGAGGTAGGGTTTTACTCTTTTCTGGTGGCTAGGGGACGGCTGATAGTTTTAAAGGGCTCCCTTTGGTTTTCTATTTTTGGTTAAAGCATACTGCTTGCTGGGAGGCTGGGCTCTACCCTGTCATTGTGCATCTTGTTTCCTTCTTTGGGCTTTGGGCTTCGTACACCCAATCGTCTTCCTTCTTCACAGTTCCTATGGAGGTGGATCAACTTCCTATTGAGGTGGAGTGTTCATGCGAGATTCTGAAGGTGGTTGATTCTCTTATGGAGGTGGAGAGCGTTGGGGCTTTTTGCTTTGTTCCTATTGAGGTGGAACACTTTTCTTTAGAGGTGCATTGGGAGACTACTGCTAGTGTTGTGCTTGACTGTCAGGGCTATGGTGGGGCTCAAGGTGCTGTCAATGTTTAGCCTAAGTTGCTGTCTATGTACACTATGTTTTTTACTTGGCTACTTCTGGCCTTGAGTATCTCTTTCTCTACTCAGCTTTTGGCTGACTATGTGCTGACTATAGCTTTCTACTAGCTCCTTGACTTTCCTCCTTAACTGCTCTTGGGCTGTTGTTGTTGTTGCAGTTTCCTTTGCCCCTATTAATGTTTTGGTTAACATGTTCATTGTGATGCTGCTTTGATGTACCACAGGCCAACACCCTCTTGCTACTTTCTTTAATCAAAAACAATATGGTGTTAGCTTTGAAAAGAACTTCTTTATTTGTTTTTGATAGAGGCAGATTAGACTTTGGTTTTTCTACTGACAAACTACTGATGAAATGCTCTGACTAGTGCTATTAATATGTCGTTAATGTGCTTCTAGTCCTTCTGTACCACGGGCCAGGACCCTCTTGCTACTTTTATCTATCAAAAACAATATGGTGTTAGCTAACTTCTCACTAGAGAGATTGAAAAATTTAAAAAAAAAAGAGAACAAATTTGACATTGTAGGGGGGTCATACTGAACCTTATGTTATATTTTAAAAAAGAATAATAGGATCACTTTCTGTCCTACCCTAGTTTGAGGCCCTTAATCTCCACCATTTTAAAAGGAAATGAATTGTAGTTCAAAAACTAGATTCAAAGTACTAGAACAATTGTTTTTATTGCATTTTCAAATTTGGTTGTAACTATCTTGATTTTCTCATCAAAGTTTAGAGTTTTCTGATTTTAGATAAAAAGTGGGATTTTAAGACCCCTTTTTTGTCCCTCATCTTTGTGCATTTACCCATATATGTTTTTTGATAAGTTTACACATGTAACAACATGCTTTAAAAATAATGTAATCAACTTATGGTTGATATAATATTTTTGGAGGGTATATTATTATGCTTAGAATTGTATTTATGGCCACCTTTTTGTTTCCATATTAGTTAATGCAAGAATAGGTAGGATGCATAACAACAATATCTATCAATAAGACACCAACCCTAAGTAAACGTATATATATATAAAATAATTATTAAATATAAGTGAAACCATAATTCATTATAAAAATAAGATAAAGCATTTAGAAAATTATAGATCTAAAAATACCTAATGAAAGAAAAATTTATAAGGAATGCAGTTATTGTCAAAAAGTGTAACCATGCAAAAATTTGAAAAATACACAAGTTCTTTTACTAGAAAATAGGTTTAATAGATGTGATAATAAGTAAACCTAATCTAGTGGAAGGGAGCATCACACTAAATAAAATTTCAATGCAAAATAATATAATAGAAATAAATATAGTTCATTAATTAATGGGGATGATTGATAATTTCCTACCATTTTGATTATATATTTCAATAGTAACACATAATCACAATTTCATGGAGGAGCATCCTTCGGTTCATGGAAATCTTGCATCACCCAAAAAAATTCCTTTTCAATTTGTTTGTGTTCAGTCTATTTTTATGTTTGTTGTGGCGTTCCTTAAAGTTGGCTTAGTTTCTCTTGGAAACCTCATGGTGTGTTCCTGACATTGTAATTGATCTACGTTTGGGTTCAAATTTTGATTCATTTCTTCATGGTGGAGATCTCTTTTATTTTGGTTCAGACCTATTTGTTCTTCTTGTTTCACAATCTAATGGAACTTTATGATCTTTTGAACCACTTCCTCAATTTACAAATCTATCTGCAGAATCATACACCGATCTTAATCTCTTGGATGACTTTCATTTGGGCTCACACTTCATTTCACATATTTTTGGAGGTGTTCTTATGAATTGGGTCATGACCTATATTTTACATGTTACAATTTCCTTACCTTGGAGAATTTGATCTTCTATGATCAACTTGTATCTTGAAAACATTGTATATATTGATGTACTTGTTCTTTTAATTGGTAGCTCAAAACACAAAAATCTCATGAAGATAACCATAGAATATAAACTTAGATAATATCTAGGATCATGCATGTAAACCTAGAATGTAAGCTTGCATGTTGTTATCCAATTATATGTAAATTTATGAAGTCATGTTAATGGGAAGATCTAATATTGAATGTTTTAGATCATTGTTGTTCATATTGTTGATCTTATTTCTGTAGTGTGACTTGGGCTACATGGTTCAGACTGATCTCTTGGCTCAGATCCCTCAGTGCATGACTCTATTAGATGGTATAAGAGAAAATTTTAATTCTTGTGGCAGCTAAATTCTATTTCTTGAGGTTGAAAAGTCCTAGAAATCTTTCTTGTGGGGTGGAAAAGTGTGAGTTTGGCCCACAATTGTAGAGGACTTATCCAAGATGGCTCAGAGAATAATTGTTGTTGGTTGTAAATATTGAATAATTTTGAGGCATCTCATGAGTGAATAAATTATCAAGTTGAGGTAGGATGTAAGTGTGCTAAAAATATCATAGAGTGAGAGGCAATTGAAACCTTGTAATCAAATCACTAAGATGAGATAGTTGCACTTAAGGAAGGGAGATGTCACCAAGAATGATGAACACTAGAAGGATAGAGAAAATGATGGTAGAATTCAAGAATGAAGTGAGGAATGAGATGTGGAATGCATTAGTGGGTTTTTAGATGATTTCAGAAATAGAGGATGAATGTAAAGAGGCTATAGAGGAACTAGAGACCTAAGGAACTCAAGGACCAAAAGATGTGAGAGAAGATATATTTCTAAGTGCAATCAAAAGTAATTAAAATTAATAGAGTTGATGTTTCTAATTTTTCTAACACATTGCATCCAAAAGATTTGATAGAATAGATCAAGGAGAGTTAGAAGAATAATTTTATCTTGAAGATATCAAAGATATGAAGAGGGTTAGGTTAGCACAATCTAAGTTGAAAGGATATGTTTCTTTATGGTGGAAAGAGTTGTAGAAGGATAGAGACAAAAATTATGAAATGGAAAACACTCGGTGGAGGTAGATGGTTGCAAGATTGAAGGAAAAATTCATTCTAGAAGAATTTGAGTTGCAGTTGGTCAAGAAGCTACAAAACTTGAAGGATACAGACATGAGTGTGAAGGAATACACCAAGGAATTCTACAATATGGAAATCAAATCTAGACACTACGAGATAAGTAGAGAGAAGGTGGCTATATATATAAATGGTATTAGATTTAAAATACAAGATAAGATGAGTATATGTTGAGAATTTCCATCATAGAGGATGCTTGTGAATATGATTATAAGGAAGAAGATAAGATGAAGAGGAGAAACCATAATAATCCTAGACAAAAAGAGAAGAAAATGAGCAAGGAGAAGAAAAATGAAGAAGTATATGTATCTTAGTGTAGTAAAGAACTAGATTAGAGGACTCAAAGAAAAGGAAATGGAAGAAGGGAATTCCAAGGTACATGTTTCAAGGGTGGAGGGACTTGACATAGCCCGCTTATGTGTCTTATGAGGGATATGAAAAAGGCACTAGTAAAAAGAATTGTATGAAACATTAGGATCTAGTAAATAGAGAACTAGATGAGAGTATAGTGGAACTAGAGATGGGAGAATCTCTTAAGCTTAGGAGAGTTATGATAGAGAAGAGAAGAGAGAATACTAAACCTAGAAACAAAGGAGGAATATTTTATGAATTGTATATAAATTAGAGGATAAGTGTTGTAAGGTTATTGTAGACAATATAAATACTTATAATGTGGTATCTAAAGAAATGGTAGAGAAACTTGGTTTGAAGAGGCTTCAGAATAATTTTACTTCAAAGATAAGTTGGTTGCAAGATAATCGTGTAGTAGAAGTAAAAGATAAGTACATGGTGAACTTTAATATTGGCCCTTTAAGAGATGAAGTCTTGTGTGATGTCTTATCTATGAGTTCTTGTCATGTTCTATTGTGAAGACCTTGGCAATTTGATAGAGGGGCTATCTATGATTGTAGAAAGAACCTGGTAACTATAGAAATGGATGGGCATAAATTCACCTTGGTTTCCTTGAAGGAGAAATATAAGATCTTGGGTATGGTGAAGACTTGTTGTACTCAAAAGTAGAATGCAAAGAACATATTAGAAGATGATGTCCATTTTGTTGGTTGTGGATTATTCCCTTTGATCTTCAACTTGCAGATTTACACTTTGATGGATAATTCAAATAAAACTCCTGACTCTATCACCACTCCAAAGTCCACAAGGAAGAGGGCCAACTGACAAGGATCAAAGGATCCTTCTACACTTTGAGCTTTAATGCTCAGACGGGTGTACCCTTGACTCACTTCTTCAAAGGAGTCTCAAAATGATGTATACAATGCTCAACACAAATCTATAAAAGGTTTATCAAATGGATGTTTATGTTTGTGTGGTTGTTAACCATGACTTCAAGAGAAGGGATCAGTGCCATATCCTAGGGCTAAGAGTCACCCAACTATATACTTCAACTAAATACCTTAAGTCAAACACAATGGAAACCAGAGTAAGTGCTTTTCCTATTACCCCTTTCCCTCAAGCACAAGGACATCAGATTCTATACTTGGCTGCAAACTCACTGAATTCACCTAAAAAGCTTTAATCCTAACTTTGTTAGAAACTCAGAGATGAATTCAAAATACTCTTTGTTTACCATACATTAACACACTTTGTGATATTAACATATATGAGCTCAAAGACAAGTAAGAAGACATACACAAGATACAAGATTGGGATTCAATGATGTTTTCATTAACAAATCCAGAATCAGCATACAATTAGCATGACACAAAGTTGAGAAAAAGACACCAAATTAGACCTCTATCAGTGCATTATAGTAAAAAACTAGGGACCAAAAGCAACAAGATTTTGGAACCCCTGCAAAATCCACAACTCTGCAACTTATACCACTAGCTACCTTGGGATCCTCAAGATCAGATGCAACAAGCTTCAAATAGCTAGGGTTAGGGTCTCAACCACCCAACCTACTGGAAACGGTCACAAAATTTACTGCAAATACACCTCGAGCCAAGAAAGTCCTTCACCAGGTACCAAATCAACTTCTGCAATTAACCGCATAGACCTTAGACCACATCACAACACTAAAAAAATCTAATCAGGCCGCTAAAACATTTAAAACCAGTCCTTCTTGTCATTGCAAACCCTTAGAAAATTTGAATTTGAATACCAACGGCCACTTTGCACTTCACAGGTTTTATGTTCTTCAATTGTTTGCCCCTAGTTGTGCAATCGTGCAGTCATCAAGTTCACTGCCACAGGAATCCGGGCTTCAAATTATGCTTGGTCGCATGATCGCAAGGCACCAAACTAACCTTTTTGATCATGTGACCGCAGTCTCCTTAACTGCGCAATGCTATCACAAAGCTCCCAGAAAAGTCTTCAGCCACCCATAAATCCCTCGGTGAACAAAAAATGGGCATGTCAGCAACACGGCACCATGGACCCACACAACTCCACAACTGCGACGACCAGCAATGGTCGCATGATCGCATAGCCGAAACCTAGGCTATGCAAACACACGACAAGCCATGAGATTGCCACCCTACCAATGCAAACATTGGCCCCACCTCTGAGCACATCCATGTTGACCAATAGGAACACAACAACTAAGAACCACATGGCAAATGGTCCCACTGACAACAGGTAGCCTGGCAAAATGGAATAAAATCCAATGGATGGTGCATGATCTCAAAGGCTTGAAATATTCCTTGAGATCATATGCCGACCGTTAGATTAAAAGATTTCAACGCGGGCACCTCTGACAAGCCAAGTCATCACCATGTGGATGAATGAAAACCCACCAACTCAGATCACCGTAACCGCCACCGAACTACAACCAACACCATTCCATCGATGGGCCCCAACAACACATGGCAAGCGGTCACATGATCGCATAGCCAAAAACTGGGCTATGCGATCATGCGACAACCAATCATAGGCTGCCACATCACCACCTACTGCAAATGGGTCCACTAGGCAGTCTCCTCATAAACCAAAATTGACGATTGTCGCTATACCATGATGTTAAAAAGTGAGCACCTCCGCTCAGCGGTATAACGGCAACCACCAGATCTATCCACGCTTTAACCTCCTCAAAAGACTGCGGACCCACCAACGCTATCAAACTTGCCAATCCGCCAACCAATTAAAAGATGCCAACTCGCTCCACCCTAACAACGGACCCACTGACAAAAGCTAAGTCATCAGCAACTACGTGACTATAGGAAACTAACCACCCGCCAAGTTGCCAGATGTTAAGGGCTAACCGTCAGGCATGAAATGATCACGTGACTACACAGTCACTAGATTGTGAGATGTTAGCCGCCTAACTGCCAAAATTAGGAGACAAAATATAACTGCTAGTCGCTAGGTTGCTGAATAAAGAACCAACCGCCAGACAGCCGAACAATGCAAAAATTCGGGACCACACGAACAGCTGGCAGGTGGTCGCATGATCGCATGTTAGAAAAGTCTAACATGTGGCCATGCGATAGCCAATCAAGAAGAGCTTTTGAAGGCCCGAGCCCACCTATCATTGCACTTGCGCACTTAAGGAAAGCCGGCAAATAGGGAACTAGTGCGAGGTTGAAAACACATAATGTTTTCGGCGCAGCAAAAGACCAAAAACACATAGATTTTTCGACACCAAAGGATAAGCACACAAAGAAGAAAGCACAGGGTTGAAAACTACGAAGGCCGAACACAAACAGACTGAAAACATCATGGATTTTTTAAAACACTATGGGTTTTCGACACTGTGGTAGATTTTGACAATATTTCTAGCAGACCCTAGAATTTGAATAACCTTTTGGATTTTATGATTCATCAAGATGCGAGATGGACTAGAGCAAGGCGACAATACTAAAGAGCATGGGGTGAGACATTTGACAAACACTTGCAGGGGAGAGGCCAATTTCACGAGACTTTGCAATGACAAAAAATTGGCCTAATAGTGGCTCTGTCTAGGGATGTATGCCTCCTGGAGGCATAGCAAGGACCTAGAATCATTGGTTAAAGTAGACCATCCCACAGGACAAAATTGCAGAAAGCAAGGAACAAGCAGGGAAAGACAAGCAATAGGACCGGAAACTGAGAGACCAGGGCAAAACAAGGTAGGGGAAAGCAACTTATATACAGAGATTTACAAGATGTACAACCCTAACTACTGTTCATGGAAAACAAAGTACTTGAAATGAAGTACCGCTTCAAGAATTGTCCATGAACTGACAACTCTTGAATATCACCATTAAAATACTTGATGATGTAAGAATCTTGGCCCAAATTCTCATGAATCAGATATGGCCCTAACCAGATGGGATCAAATTTACCATGTTTCCCCTTATCCTCCAATTTGGCATTCCAAACTAACACGAAATCACCAGGCTCAAACTTTCTATCAACAGTCTTTTTATCATATAGATTCTTAACCTACAACTGCAATTTGGCATTCCTTGCAACTGATTCTCTTCTAGTTTCATCCAACCTAATGAGGTCCTCCATTCTCAACTGCATCTCATCATCAATGTCATCATCATACAACTGCACAAACTTGTACATCTCCAACAAATTATTCTGAGGCATTCTAGCATGAATTCCATACACCAGGTCAAATGGTGCACAACCAATTGCCTTCTTCATAGTTACCCTATCAGCCCATAAAGCTAATGGCAGCTTTGAATTCCATGCCCTCTTATTCTTCTCCAAAATTCTCTTCAAGATTTTAATCAAGCTCTTATTAGTAGATTCTGCCTGACCATTTCCTTGCGGATGATAAGGTGAGGAATTAGAAATCTGAATTCCCAAACCTTTGCAAAAGTCCTTATATTCGGTAGACCTGAAGCACATAGCATTATCACTCACTATCCTCTCAGGGCACCCAAACCTTGTAATAATATTATTCATCAGAAAGTCAATTACCTCCTTGTTGCATTCCTTGTAGGTATAGCTTCTACCCACTTTGTAAAGTAATCAGTGGCAACTAAGATCCATGAATGTCCTCCACTTGACTTGTTTGGTATCTCCCCTATGAAATCAATTCCCCACTACTGGAAAGGAGCCTGAACTTCTACTAGTTTTAATGGTACATTACCTAAAAACTTAAGCTTACTAGAGAACCTTTGACAAGCATCACATCTCCTTACCAACTATTCTACATCCCTGAAGATTGTGGGCTACCAAAATCCTGCTCTCAAGATCTTATGAGTAGTTTTTTTACCCATATAATGTCCACCACAAACTCCCTCATGCATCTCCTTCAACAATAGATTAGCCTGATTCTCATCTACACATTTCAATAGTATGCAATCTAAATTTTTTCTATACAGCTTACATTTCACAATTACATACTTGATGGTCTATAACTTCAATGTCCTCTTTTGATTATCATTCATACTATCTGGACACCTCATGTTTCTCAAATAGTAAATAATATCCTGATACCAAATACAATCATCCATATCACATGTATAGTCAATTTCAGAATGATTTACCTGGTTTGCATCTAGATTGGATTGAGCCATCAGCTTTGCCAATCACTATCCTCTAACCAACTTAGTGACCTGGATCTCAACATTGAACTCCTAGATCCTATTTATCCATTTGCATCTTCTTCCAGACACCTCTTGTTGTGAGAAAATGTCCTTCACAGCTGCACTTGGCACAAAAGCAATCACAACTGCTCCCATCAAATGACATCTAAAAGCCTTGATTGCCTTCACAAGTGCATAAGCCTATTTTTCATTTATATCATATTTCAATTCTGCAGCCTGCAAAGATTTACTAAAAAATGCAATAGGCTGCTCAAAACCATCCTTATTCTTTTGTAACAGAACTACAACAATAGTATGAAAAGATGCAAAAGAAAAGATATGCATTGGGACATTATAATTAGCTGCCTTTAGCACTAGTGCATCTTTGATAGCTTGCTTGATATTTTTGAAAGCCTCATCAGGCTCATCCTCCCAATTGATTATAGATCCCTTCTTCAACATCTTGGAAATAGGTCTAGTAACCTTTGCAAAGTTTGTCACAAACCTCCTTAGAAAATTGACCTAACTAAAGAAGGACTGAATCCCTTTAACATTCTTTGGCCTCTGAATTTTATCAATTGCTGCTACCCTCTTAGGGTCAATTCTCACTCCTTGCTTCCCAACCAAGTGGCCAAGCAACTTACCTTTTGTGACACCAAAAGCACATTTCCTTGGGTTTAATGAAATGCCAAATTCCAAGGCCCTCATAAATATTTTCTCTAAATGAGCACAATGGTCCTCTTCCTTCTTGGAATAGGTAGTTAAATCATCCTGATACACAACAAGGAAATCATTAATGAAATCTGAAAAGGAAACATCCATTGCCCTCTGAAAAGTAGCACCAGCATTTGTGAGACCAAAAGGCATTCTCACATAGACATATGTTCCCCAAGGTGTTGTAAAGGCTGTCTTGAATTGTTCTGATTCCTTAACAATGACTTGATTGTAGCCAGAGAAACCATCCATCATTGACATCAATTCTGATCCAGTTACTCTCTGCAACATAGCCTCCATATTGGGCAAACAATAATTATCTTTCAATGAGATGATGTTCAAATTTCTGAAGTCCACACAAAGCCTGATGTCACCATTCTTTTTTCTTATAGGAACAAGGTTTGACACCCAAGAAGAATGCCTTATAGGCTTGATAATGCCAGCATCTCTCAACTTCATTAATTCTTCCTGCATCTTGGGTGCCAAAGTAGGATTAATAGGCCTTTGCTTTTGCCAGAAAGGTTTAGCATCTTCTCTTAATGGAATAACATGCTGAAATAACTCCTCTCTATAAACCTTTAGGTCATCATACGACCATGCAAAAACATGCCTGAATTTCCTCAATAATTCAATCAAAGGTCTCCTTACCTTTTGAGATATATCTCTACCAATGTATACTTTCTTAGGTGCCTCATGTGATCCAAGATTTATCTCCTCAAGATCAGCATGATCTTCTCCTTTGATATTCTTTTGAACTCTATCTTGGTTATCAAAGACAGTCGCCAAAACAACAAGCCCCTTGGGTACCTTGTTAGTTCTAAGCTGAATGACCTCATTGCCTAAGACAACCTCCCTTCCTTCTATTGACTCAACCAAGGCTGAACAATCAAGTTCCTGACCATGATACTGATCCTTGCAATCCATAAACTTCAAAATATCATTATCATCATAAAAAACTTTCCAATTTTCAATATTGTCTGGTATACTAGGCCTAGCCTAAATTTCAACTTTAGAAATACCAGAGAATGTAACATCATTAGGATTGATTGCAATATTGTCCAACAAGTCAGCCATCTTGTTGTTACTCCTATCCCTCCACTCAATATTAAAGGCATCAAAATGCTCAATCAAATCCCACACTGCATTCCTATATTGTTTCAACCTTCTATTCTTGGAAGCATATATTGACCTGATTTGGGACACCACCAACTCAGAATCACCAATAACACTTATGCATTTTATACCATGCTTTTTTGTCAACCTCAGTCCTAACAACAAGGCCTCATATTCTGCTATATTGTTGGTACAAAAAAAATTCAATGTGAAAGAGAACTTGTAGGTGTTTCCATCAGGAGAAATAAGCAAAATACCTGCTCCTGCACCATCTTTGCAGTTTGCACCATCAAAGTACATGACCCACAAATCACCCTTCACAGAGTCAACACCTACCTCAGTAGAAATAGGTGACAAAACAAGCTCATTTTTTAATACAGGGATCTCTGCCCTAAAAGCATTTACATCAATATCCACAAAACATGTAGTTTCATTAGCTATGTTTCTCTCAATCATGTGGCATACTCTTGGCTCTCATTCAATCTTGACAAACTAATCATCAATCTTGAAAGTTGCATAGGACAAATCACACTGTAAACTTCCACCCATGGCAGCACTCCATCTTCTAGATAGCAACATCCCATAATGAGGGGGGATATCCACCACTAAAACACTCATTGCTAGCTCTTTCTCCGGATATGCTGCCAACTTATATGGCATTGCATTGATAGTCCCAATGACTGGTACCTCCCTCTGATCGATTGCACAACACCTGCCCTGCACTGTATCAACTTTAAGGCCCAATCTCTCCATGATCTTGAAAGGCATGACAGTATTAGAGGCACCACTATCAATCATACAATTCTTTAATTTCATCCCATTCACAAGAACACTTAAGAAGAATGGGTCAATATTTTCAAGGCTGGCATTGACAGAACTGTCCAAATATATTGGAGGAATTTGAGACACAATTCCCTAAGCAGCAACATCCTTCAAAGCTTTATCCTGAGATCCATTGCATGAAGTATCATTTTTTTGAGTATTACCAACCCATGCAATAGCCTTATTTTTATGTTCAGGGATCCTCAACAATTCTGACAATGGAACCTTAATTGTAATTTGTAACAATACAGATAACATGTCAACAGGGGTAGAAGCAGGAATCTCAATCTGCACTGCCTTAACATCCTTTTGCTTGTATGACATATTAGGTGTACTAACCACCTTCACTTTTTCAACTTTAGCCATTATGTTAACTGGCTTCTCAATCTCACGAGAGACCTTTTCAATTCCAACTCCCCTAGGCTCACAATGCTTACTTTTTACATTCTTTAATTTCACCATGTGATCAACCTTTGATTTGTTCTCATTAGGTTCTCCGGAGTTGGTACTCTTTATAAATATTCCTACAGCTTTCTCATTTATGTTCCTTGCCACCATGCCTCTAGTTTTCACCTGGGCAATCATTTCTGTAGTAATCCTCTCCATCTCTTCTCTAGAAGGTCTTCTCAAATTTACTGGCTTGGGAGAAGAGTTCATGTTACATGTTTTCTGATCAGTGCATTCACATTCACATCTACCTCTTCATCAAAATTAGAATCATCTTCATATCCTAGATATGAAGAAACCATGTTGCATCCAACATCATCTTGTTCTTCTTCTTGTTCTATCTCCTCATTGCCACAATCTTGATTTGTAGCCATAGATTGTGCAACCACACAATGCTCTGCAGAATGAGGGGACTGGCATGCAACACACCATGGTACATTCTCCATGACATTCACTGAAGCTTTATGTAGAGGGTTAGGGACACCTCTGTCATTGTTTCCTCTTGCAGCAAGGACAATAGGCTTGCCATCCTTCCATTGGGTGTTGTAGGGGTAATTCTGCAGTCTATTCTGCTTACTGAAATTGTTGTTGAATCAAGGCCTCTCATTGGTAGGAGCACTGATGTTCCTATTTGTAGGTGCCTTCAAATCCTTCAATGCATTAAGCACCTTATCCAACTTATCTTCTTCCTACCTCCTAGATCCAACATTCTTATCATTTTTTTGTTTTGTATTTCCTGTCCCCAAACAACTTTGGGTCATCTCTCTTTCCACCCAACTTTCTTGATATTTTCATGTTGTTCTCAATATTGATAGCAATCCTAAAAGCATCCCTAAGAGTTCTTGGTTCTTTATCCCTCAATAAATATCCCATCTTCCCATCAAATGCATTGAAGTATGTAGTTAGACAGACATTGTCATCCAACCACATGACTTGGAACAACTTGTGCATACCTTTATGAAATCTCATGTTGAACTCAGCTGCAGACTCATTCTGATTTTTTCTTATGGTATTGAATTCATTCAACATGAAGCTAGCATTAGGCCTATCACCATACTGCTCCTTGAAACATTTCTCAAAAGAGTCCCAAGTATCAATACACTTATCAGGAAGCCTCTTAAACCAATCTCTAGCATCCTCCATTAGAGATTGAACAAACAATTTCATGACAACATCCTCATGCTCTACCTCATAATCATTAAGCATATCAACAAATAACCTAAGATGCTCTTCACAACTTATAGCGTTATTACCAGCAAACTTAGGTACCTTATCTCTAATATCATTCGGAAAAGCATTTGGATAGCCAGGAATTCCATCAAAACTTATTTGCCTATAGCCTTCTAATTGCATAGGTCTTCTTTGAAAGCTCAAACTAGTGTTAACCCTAGGATCAACATTAGCATCTACATTTATCTGTGCATTTGACTGCTGCCTAGGATCTGCACCTATCCTAGTAGATGAAGAAGGAATAGAACTAGTAGCATTACTAAGTGGAAAAGCAGTAGTCATAGATGGCATACCTAGTTCAGTAGCAGATGGGCCAAGAGCATTAGCTGAAGAAGCTCGCAAAAATTGGATCTTCCTTTTCTTTTCTACAATGGCAGCATCAACCTTAGCTCTCACTAGTTCTCTTGCAAGGTCCTCATCTTCTTTTCTCCTTCTCTCCATTTCAGTGTCCTTATTTGAATCAGGTGGTGGGATCCCTGGTATTGCCACTGGTTTGCTTGCTTGGTCACCCACCATCTTCTGCTTTCCTTTCTCATTAATGCTAACAGCAGGTCTGGTAATCCTATGCCCATCCTTATCTTTAGGCAAAGGGACATAGCTTTGCACTTGTCTAACAACAAGGCCCTCATTTTCAAATTCATGATCCTGCAGTAAGTGCTCTTGCTCACTCCTCAAGGCATCAAGATCACCAAACACATCATGCTGCAATGTTTTAGGAGTAGAAGCAAGCATCTTGTTTCTCTCCTTCATTTTATTTATTTTTCTAATAAGAGACTGCCTCTCTATCAAAGCATTTACCTTTTTAGCCTCTCTCTCCTCCTGTAATCTTTTATGTATGGCATCCTACTCTGCCAACTACAACCTCAGTGCATTCAAATCATCAGGATCTACCATAATGTCATCAGAACCAGATGACACATCCATATCAGGAAGATTTTGATATGGGAAGTGAACTTGGCTATCTCAAGGGTTCTCCTCTAAATTGATCTTCATTGAGATCCAAGTCAACCTCTAAACCCACATCTCTATTTTGTTCATCCTGACCTGTAGGCAAAGGACCCTTATCCTGAAATGCAGCCTCAGGGGTATCATAAAATCTCTCTTCAGAGTGACCACCTTCTGATCTAGAAACTCTATTTTGTGAACCACCCTCACTTGAGGATACATGTGGTCTTCTGGCTCTAGCATTTCTTTGTTCTCTCATGGGAGCACTGGCAGACTCACCATTCCTTCTAATCTAGCTCTTGTTTCCCTATCTAAGAAAATGCTCTAGAGTGACCTCCGGATTCTTTGTAGCATATGACCTAGTATTTCTCCTCTTATCCATGCTTCTTCAATATGTTGCACTGGTTCAAACCTTTGAGTCGCCACCCACCTAGATGGGAAATCTTCAAAACAACAGGAAAATAAGAACACACTTATACTTTTCTCTTTAGATTCTCCCCAATAGAATCACTAACTCTTAACAAATGCATATCTTCATAGTTGTCCTCCCGAGTAGAGTCACCATTTTTTTTGTTGTGTATTATTCCCTTTGATCTTCAACTTGTAGATTTACACTTTGATGGATAATTCAAATAAAATTCCTTACTCTATCACCACTCCAAAGTCCACAAGGAAGAGGGCCAACTGACAAGGATCAAAGGATCCTTCTACACTTTGAGCTTCAATGCTCAGGCAGGTGTACCCTTGACTCACTTCTTCAAAGGAGTCTCAAAATGATGTATACAATGCTCAACACAAATCTATAAAAGGTTTATCAAACAGATGTTTATGTTTGTGTGGTTGTTAACCATAACTTCAAGAGAAGGGATTAGTGCCTTATCCCAGGGCTAAGAGTCACCCAGTTGTATACTTCAACTAAATACCTTAAGTCAAACACAATGGAAACCAGAGTAAGTGCTTTGCCTATTACCCCTTTCCCTCAAGCACAAGGACATTAGATTCTATACCTGGTTGCAAACTCACTGAATTCACCTAAAGGGCTTTAATCCTAACTTTGTTAGAAATTTAGAGATGAATTCAAAATACTCTTTGTTTACCATACATTAACACACTTTGTGATATTAACATATATGAGCTCAGAGACAAGCAAGAAGACATACACAAGATTCAAGATTGGGATTCAATGATGTTTTCATTAACAAATCCAGAATCAACATACAATTAGCATGACACAAAGCTGAGAAAAAGACACCAAATCAGACCTCTATCAGTGTATTACAGTCAAAAACTAGGGACCAAAAGCAACAAGATTTTGGAACCCCTACAAAATCCACAACTCTGCAACTTATACCACTAGCTGCCTTGGGATCCTCAAGATCAGATGCAACAAGCTTCAAACAGCTAGGGTTAGGGTCTCAACCACCCAACCTGCTGGATACAGTCACAAAATTTACTGCAAATACACTTCGAGCCAAGAAAGTCCTTCACCAGGTACCAAATCAACTTCTGTAATTAACCGCATAGACGCTGGACCACATCGCAACACCAAACAAATCTAATCAGGTCGCTAAAACATTTAAAACCAGTCCTTCTTGTCATTGCAAACCCTCAGAAAATTAGAATTTGAATACCAACGGCCACTTTGCACTTCGCGGGTTTTATGTTCTTCAACTGTTTGCCCCTAGTTGCGCAATCGTGCTGTCATCAACTTCACCGCCACAAGAATTCGGGCTTCAAATTATGCTTGGTCGCATGATCGTAAGGCACCAAACTAACCTTTGCGATCATGCGACCGCGGTCTCCTTAACCGCGCAATGCCATCACAAACCTCCTAGAAAAGTCTTCGGCCACCCATAAATCCCTCAGTGAATGAAAAATGGGCATGTCAGCAACATGGCACTGTGGACCCACACAACTCCGCAACTGCAACGACCAATAGTGGTCGCATGATCGCATAGCCGAAACCTAGGCTATGCGAACACACGACAAGCCATGAGATTGCCACCCTACCACCACAAACACCGGCCCCACCTCTAAGCATATCCACGTTGACCAATAGGAACACAGCAACTAAGCACCACATGGCAAACGGTCCCATTGACAACAGGCAGCCTGGCAAAATGGAATAAAATTTGACGGATGGTGCATGATCTCAAATGCTTAGAATATTCCTTGAGATCATACGCTGACCGTTAGATTAAAAGTTTTCAACGTGGGCACCTCTAACAAGCCAAGTCATCACCACGCGAATGAATGAAAACTTGCCAACTTAGATCACCGTAACCGCCACCGAACTACAACCAGCACTATTCTGTCGATGGGCCCAGGGATACGTGGCAAGCGGTCGCATGATCGCATAGCCAAAAACTAGGCTATGCGATCATGCGACAACCAATCACAGGCTACCACATCACCACCTACTGCAAATGGGTCCACTGGGCAGTCTCCTCATAAACCAGAATTGACAGTTGTCACTATACCGTGATGTTAAAAAGTGAGCACCTCCGCTCAGCGGTATAACGGCAACCACCAGATCTGTCCACACTTTAACCTCCTCAGAAGACTGCGGACCCACCGACGCTATCCAACTTGCCAATCTACCAACCAATCAAAAGATGCCAACTCGCTCCACCCTAACAACGGACCCACTGACAAAAGCCAAGTCATCAGCGACTACGCGACTACGGGAAACTAACCGCCTGCCAATTCGCCAGATGTTAAGGGCTAACCGTCAGGCATGAAATGATCACACGACTACACAGTCGCCAGATCATGAGATGTCAGCCGCCTAACCGCCAAAATCAGGAGACCAAAGATAACTGCTAGTCGCTAGGTTGCTGAATGAAGAACCAACCGCCAGATAATCGAACAATGCAAAAAGTCGGGACCACACGGATAGGTGGCAGATGGTCACATGATCGCATGTCAGAAAAGTCTGACATGCGGCCATGTGACAGCCAATCAGAAAGAGCTTTTGAAGGCTCGGGCCCACTTGTCATCACACTTGTGCACTTAAGGAAAGCCGACAGACAGGGAACTAGTGCGAGGTTGAAAACACACAATGTTTTCGACACAGCGGAAGACCAAAAATACACAGAGTTTTCGACGCCAAAGAATAAGCGCACAAAGAAGGAAGCACAGGGTCGAAAACAACGAAGGCCGAAAACACACAGACCGAAAACATCATGGATTTTTTAAAACACTATGGGTTTTCGACATTGTGGCAGATTTTGACAATATTTCCAGTAGACCCTAGAATTTGAATAACCTTTTGGATTTTATGATTCATCAAGACACGACATGGACCAGAGCAAGGCGACAACACTAAAGAGCATGGGGCAGGACATTTGACAAACACTTGCAGGGGAGAGGCCAATTTCACGAGACTTTGCAATGACAGAAAATTGGCCTAACACATTTGAAGAAGGATCTTGTGGGAAGATTTAAAAATAAGATGGCACCAGATGGTAATAGAGGCATAATTATGTATAAGAAGACTTTGGTTGAAGATAAGATGGGATCTTGTAGAAAAGGTAATTCAAAAGTGCAGAGGAAAGAAAGTGGTAGTATATATTTGCATTATATTAGTGAGTGGAAAGAGAACTAAGGTTTAGAGAAGGATAAGTTGAAAGATTCGGAAAAAGAAAGACAAAAAGTTAGAAGGAAGAAAAATGAAGATAAAGAATACATTTGGATGAAAAAGGAGCATGGGATTTACATCCTAAATCCTTTCATATGTTCATGAGTTCCCCTAATAGAACATCTTTTCTTATACAGGGTGTTTGATGAAGGAGCATATTTGGGTTTATGAAAATCTTGCATCACCCAAAAAAAATTTCCTTTTTAGTTTTATCCTATTCATTCAGTTTCTATGTCTGTTGTGGCATTCCTTCAAGTTTGATTAGTTTCTCTTGCAAACGTCATGACATATTCTTGGAATTGTAATTGATCTACATATGGGTTCACATATAGATCCATTTCTTCTTGGTGGAGATCTCTTTTTATTTCATAGCGTGATGGACTTTTTTGATCTTGTGAACCATTTCCTCGATTTACGAATCTATCTGGAGCATTCTGTGATCTTCTTAATCTATTGTTTGACCTTCCTTTGTCTTCATGCTTCATTTCACATCTTTTTGGAGGTGTTCTTATGATTTGGGTCCTAACCTATATTTTGTATGTTACGTTTTCCTTAACTTAGATAATGTGATCTTCCGTGGATGACTTGTTGCTTGTGAACATTTTAGATATTGATATACTTTTTCTTTTAATTGGTATCTAAAAGTAGAACAATCTCATGAAGGTTATAATAGAAGATAATCCTAGATAATATCTAGAATTAGGCATGTAAGCACGAAATGTAATATAGCCTATTTCTATCCAACTATATATAAATTCATGAAGTTGTGTTAATGCAAAGATTTGATATTACATGTTCTAGTTTATTGTTGTTCATGATGTTGATTGTTTTTGTTGTTTGACTTGGGCTTCATGGTTTGGATTGATCTCTTGGAGGTCCCTCCATCAGTGATTGCATCACAATTTGTTGTATTCATATAAAGAAGAAGAATGGAATCTACACTCTATACTCCTAGAATGTTTTAAATCATGATATAAAACTAATGTTGAGTGTTGTAAATTTTCTATTTTAAATAAATATAACTTATGGTGCCATGTAGATTTTAGCAATATACTTTTAGGATTATAGGACCTATTTCATCCCACTAACTGATGTTTGAATATGTATAAGGACTATTTAAAAGTACCTCTATATTTTTATTGATCATAAGGGTCAAATTATATTAATTTTATCCCACTTTTTAAACTACATTTATCATTGTGTATAAGATCAAAAGAATCACTTTTAGCCATAGAAATATCATTGAATAATTTGACATAAAATAGATTCATTTTACAATCTCAAAGGTTACACATTTATAGAATGATTCTCTTATCGATAAAAAAAATTTGAGGTCTTTGGATTCTAATGAATGTACCTAAAATACGCTATATTACAAAGATGCAAGAACAAATCATGTGAAATAAGTAACAAATTTTATGATAACATTTATGAAATAAGTTTTTTTTTTTTTTTTGATGGGTAATAGGCCGAAGCCAAGATCAACAAGGATTTCAAGAAGACTTGAACCCAAGACCTCCCAAATGAGAGGCTTGCAACTTACCGTTGCGTTGTGGGGTGTTCCCAACATTTATGAAATAAGTTGTAATATAAAAAGGTTCAATTAAAAATCTTTAATTTAAGATGACTTCCACATTATGTGAG